>CAJNJA010056064.1:0-24495 GCA_905231915.1 Symbiodinium necroappetens | reverse complement strand
GGTTTAGGGTTTAGGGTGTAGTACAATGGTTACTTTACTGCAAGTGTTGCTATGCCGGTAATTAACCGTCAGGTCCTTGGGTTCAAGGCATAGGACCTTGAAGTGTGGCATCTACTCTACTAGGTGGCGCTTTGGGAAACTTTAAGATTTCCCTCATGGTTCTTGTAGAGGTTCCTATTCATAAATACTTTTAGGGGCCCCAAAACTACAACCCAGTCTAGTACTTGCTTACCGTTCAATATTCTGACAAATGTCTCTCTCTCTGCACTAAAGAGGACTGTCATCTATCCCCTATACCCTAAACCCTAAACCCTAAAGCCCTAAAAAGCCGGGCTGCCTTGCGGCGTTGCGGAACACACCCAACAATAACAGAGGATGCTGCGAATATCGGAACCATCCTGGACCCCTAATTAAAGATGGAGCCTTATAAACTGTATAATACCATGCAAGGACCGCGAGTAGGGTTTAGGATAGGGCTTGGTGACATTTGAGCTTTGAGTTGGGGGTGTAGAGCAAGTCCTGCTACACCCTCCACGGCCTCAGGTATTGGATCTGCAGAGATCTCAGATTATCCGGGTTCTGTTCAGGATTTAGGGCTTGGGGCAGCGGTTCTGGTTCCAAAAAGCCGCGTGTTGGCCCTAAAGCCTGAACCCTAAACCCGAAACCTCAACGGTGTGGCAGTGCGCATTGCTACTGTGGAAGTTACCAGTCACACAGCAGCAAGGTCTCCCAATTATGCGCTAATGGAAGCACGCACATGAAGTCACTTGAGGATCCTTTCCTCAGAATGTTGAGAGATTAAGAGTTAAGAATAATCCCTAAGTTCGTGTTGAGGGATCGCAGATGCCTTTCTGTTCCTTGTCAGCAGGTCACAAAGTTTTTTGGAAGGTTTTTGACTGGTTGGATCGGCTTGTGTCTGTAGCAGATACGGACCCCTAAACCCTAAACTGGCCCTCAACCCTAGACCCTAAACCCTAAACCCTAAAACCCTAAACCCTAAACCCTATAAGCCCTAAACCGTACTACGGACTTGCCATGCAAGCTTGGAAGGTGTCCGTCGCAGGGTTTTGGTGCTCTAGGGCTCTTGGGTTTAGGGTTTAGGGTCTAGGGCTCTTGGCCCACGTTTTTCTAGTGTAGGATCTTAGAGGCTTGTGGGTATCTAGACGCCCTAAATAGTAACAAGGAGTAATCCGTAGGGCTCGTTAGTAATGAGCAGGCTCCTTGTATGCCCAGACCCTAAACTCTAAACTTTAAACCCTAAACCCTGAACCCTGAACCTTAAACCCTAAACCCTAAACCCTAAACCCTATTCTAGTTATTAGGGCCCCCCCCCCACCCCTACTTCCCTCATCTCCGACCCTTCAGTCGAAGCATCTCGCAGTTCGGTTCTTGTTTGGTGTTTGGGGTTTTAGTGCTTAGGGAGTTTAATGGTTAAGAGCCCCACCCTCTAGGGTTTAGGGTCTAGAGTCATGGGTTTAGGGTTTAACGGTTAGGGGTTTAGGGTTTAGGGTTCATGATCATAGTCACTCATTTGTTGGATTTGTTCTGACACCCGCAACTTTCTGGGCCGAATCGTTCAGTAGGCTTGCAGCTTGAGGCCCCCCATGTTAGACATGAGTCTAACAGTCTAGCATAGTCTAGCTGTGCAGGCTTCTACTGCGAAGCGCTAAACCCCAAGCACCTCAAGCAGTAAACCTTTATCCCCAAATCCCCAACCCTGAACCCCTACGCCCCCAAACCCCCAAATCCAATGCCCCAAAGAATCCCCGAATTCTCCCAGTAGGCTTTCCTGGGCGAGGCGTGGATCTTTTCGGTGTGCGATTCGTCACAGCCGACAGCCAGCCCTGCACCCAGAGTGAATGCCGCGCTCCGGAAAGCATTCTAAGAGGCTTGTGTGACTAGGTGCTTGGGGTTCCTTTTCGGATTTAAGTTGTAAGGATTTCGGGTCTGTTTGTTCGCAGTAGCAGCATAGGATGCTCCTGTTTATGTGGCCTACCAAGTCCTTCAATCCGCCTGTCAACGTAAACCGTCTACACGTCCAGTTGCCGACAAGGTTGCACGCTGTCTTTGTCCTCCAGGTCCAAAGAACTATAATATGACAACAGGCCTGTAGCTAGGCTAGACTCTTTAAGTAAATACCCAAAAACCTGAATACTAACCGAACCCACGGCCCCAAACCCCAAAGCGAGAGCTCCCCAAGTCCTTAACTTCTCAAGCCGCAAGCTAAACGCTAAACCCTAAACCCTATATCATCATAGACCCTGAGCCCGAAATCCCCACATAGAGCCCCGCCCGGTTTAGAGTTTAGGGAGAACCCTAGCAAAAACTGTAGTTTAACGCCCTCACAAAAAAAAAGCTATGAATGAAACTGCAACTCCGTGCAAAACACGTCCAACTCCTCAGAGCGGCTGACAAATTCCAAGCCCTATCATATCCCGCCAAAACGTACTTTCTCTGTTTGCGTGCCCTATAATTGTTTCTACATTCGGGCTCACAGCGAGATTATGGCAGCTGAAGGTAAACCTAAACCCTACCTATGACCCCAGCAAAGGTACCTATAGTAACCTTGCTTGTCACATGATGTGACACCCCAGACCCTCCTGAAAGAGTCTACATGAGGGCTTATAAGAAGATCCGTACGAATCAAAACTACGTTATGGTAGCAGTTAAGGTAAGCTCGAAGAAGATCCTACAAAAAAGTAGGTTATGCTAGCATTAAGGTAAACTCGAAATCCTAAACCCAAATCCTAACAAAAAACTAGGTTATGGCAGCTCAAGGTCAATCCTACATTCTAAACCCCTAACCCTACCTGAACCCTTAACAAGCTACCTTTTTAAGGACTTAGTTTAGGAAGTCATAGTAAGGAGCCCTAATAAGGTAGGTTCTCTAGGGTCCAGGTAGATCCTGAACCCACAAAGAAATGCCCCAAGGCCTGGACAAAGCTTCTCGCGTGGCTTCCTCTTCACCGAGGAGACTGTGGAAAGGGTGCCTTCCCCGGCCTTTGCTTCAAAGACCTTCCAGTATTTCTCTTAATTCAGAAAGATACAAACAAGCTTAAGGATTAAGAAATATGGCTCTAAGTTAATGTCCCTTAATAAAGCTGAAGGTGTCTTATACTATAGTAAGATTTCAGGTATATTCCTTATGTTATAGTAGGGTTTCAGGTATATTCCTGAATTCCGTGAATTAAGGGATTAAGGGATACTGGAAGATCTGGGTTCTCCGGGTTCTGTGCTCTTGGCAGGTAGGCTTCAGGGTTCGGGAGGCTTAAGGATTCTTAGGGGTTGTCAGAGGTTCTTCCGGGGCTCTCACGTGCTTTCGGGCTATAAGTTCCAATTCTTACAAATTTGCTACATTTCTTGGGGCTTCTTCGAGTTTAGGACCTTTCGGACCTTTCGAGCGTGATGAAATATTGAGACGAGGCTGTTTTCTGCACCCACAGACTTCCTTGCTCCATGCTGATTTATTTATTTATTTACACACACATATATATATACATATATATATATACATATACCTATATATATATATATAATTGGGCAGGAGATAAGAACAGTAGTAACATGCCCTGTATAGTCCCTGGCCCCAGCACCGCACATTATTAGACCTCTATGAGCCTCTATAAGAATAGCGCAAAGCTTTCCATGGTTAAGGGTCAGCGTTTTAGGGTAGAGAGTTCCAGGGTCGGGACCTAGGGGTAGAGTTGGAATTGTGGTGTGTTTGCTCCAATAGTCTCAACTCGACCTGAGTTCGACGAAGCCGAAGCAACCCCGCAGAGGTGTCAGAATATTTCCTTACAGCTGTCACCTGTTGGTTCTTATGGGGTGAGTACGACAGGTCCACCATAAGTGCTTGCAAATTGAGATGAAGTAAGGTATACGGACTTGCAAGTACTCGTCTGCTGTGGTTTATTTTGACAATTGTCCCACACATTCGGGTTATGTTGTCAATGAGGGTCGCCTTGGAGTCTTCTGCCTTTGGTCGTTTCACCCTCAGCCGTAAACCCTAAACCCCAAAACGAATCAGGTGTACTGCTGCGAGGCCAAGGCAAATCTTGCCGGAGCCTTTGTGCTCATCAGGGTTAAGGGTTTAGAGTGCGGAGGTTTAGGCTAAATAGTGGTGTAGTGGTGTCGTTAGTGACCGCCAGGGCTTTGCAGGTGTTCGCAGGTTTGGAAGATATGCCTGCGGTTTTTGTCGCATGGTTCGGGCTTTCGACGTCGTTTCTCTCCTTTTCAGGAGGTGCTGGTTTTGTGGTGACCAAAAGTCTCCATGGTAGTTCCTGTTTGGCTAACCAATCCCCAGGGCTCCAAGTATACACATGGTACCCAGGTAGTCATTATGATTGGGATCCGATAATATGAAGTTTGTTAGCCAAAAATTGGAACTACAATGGAGACCCAAGGCGGCAGGGCCAGGCATGTTGGAAAATTGAGGGTTTAGTGTTGCGGGGTTCGCAGTTGTAGCCGGGGTCTTGGCTCAGCATTTGCCCGACAGCTGCGATTCGGGCGACTTAACTTTCCTCTGATCCACATCACGACTGCTTTCTAACCAACCCTAAACCCTAAACCCTAAACCAAAGCTTGCTGGCAACCGCAATGTTCGAAACACTAACAAACAAGCAGCGAAATATCGACTCCAAGCAGCATGCACATAGATACTACGGTTGATGGTATAAGTCCTGCGTTACCCATAATAAGGAAATATACCATAATTGCCATAGTGTCCTCAGGGTCATGCAAGATTTATATCATCAACAGTAGCACCCTAAACCCTGAAGCCTAACCCCTAAACCCTAAACCCTAAACCCTAATCCTAAAGCCTAACCCTACCCACACCTACTTGTTGTAGAGGCCCCGTGAACTCCAGGTTTAGGACTTTGAATAACCTGGACCCTTAAGAACCTCCGTTTTTAGGGTTCCTTTTTATGATTTCCTTATATAGGTCCTTAAAAATGTAGGTTCTTTGGGGTCTAGGAAGAACTTACGAAATGCAGGTTATGGCAGGTTAGGCTAGGTACTTGCTCCCCTCGAAGACTCCAGGTTGATCATGTCTATAGTAGAGAACAGTATAATCTGGAAGGAATATACTATACTATACTATACTATCCTATACTATATTGTGCTATATTATACTATCCTATACCATATTATGCTATATTATACTATCCTATACTATATTATACTATAATATACTATACTATACTATTCTATTCTATACTATATTATACTATACGATGCTATACCATGGTATGCTACAGTATCGATCCTGCTCCATATACTGTTGCTTCCGTTCCTGAACTTAGAGCGGTGAGGTTGGGAAGCTGTGTGCAACCCACTTGAGGGCTTCGGGTTTAGGGTTTAGGGTTGCAGGTTTAGGGTTTAGGGTTTAGGGTTGTTGTGTGCTTATCGCGTATGTGGGGGCCGCACAGGGCGAATAATATAATTAGTCATAGACGCGCGCCGACGGCCTTAACTGATTCTGGAGGCCCCTACATTATAGGGTCACAGGCTCTCAAGCAGAGGGGTGCTTTGGGTTGAGGGTCTGGGGTTTTAAGGACTTGGCCCAGAGTTCGGATACTTGATATGTCTGATATGTTGTACATATAGGTAGTTCTCTAAACAAGGGTTCCTTGTTAGGGTCCTGATTTTAGTGGCGCCGTACTATTTTGGGACCCAACAACGGACCCTATAGTTTAGTGTTAGCGAACTATTCGCATGATGTTCACAGACTTCGCTTGCAGAGTAGAGGCCATGACCAACGACAATGGGACCGACTTCTCATGACGAACACTAAACTGGTCCATGTACCAACAAGTAGGTGCTTTGGGCCCAAAGTACCTATATAAATATAGGGTCTACCTTAAGGCCCAAGTATATACCATAAAGGTGCATGGATGGTAAACCTCAGACACTAAAAGACTAAACCCTTATGGCACCCTTATAGAGCCCTCGAAGGACCCCTTCTAGGTACGCAGAGCCTTTGAAGCAGTGGTGCTTTCGGACTGGGGGACTCTGGATCTGTTCTTGGTGGAGAGCTTGGGGTGGAGGGATGTGTAGGGTGTCGACCGAATATACTACGAACACTATTTTGGGCGGGGTCCATATTGTAATGAATGACTATAGTGAACATAGTATATTAAAGTTATGCTCCAAAAACCTATAGGAAAACGTAAGGCGGTTATATTAGCCACATCTACTGCAGATCTTCGCACTCCCGACACCTTTTGGTTGTCCCCCCCCTCCCCACTCCCCCGATCTCGCGGCTAAGCGTTGCCTTCCAGACAAACCCAGGGAGCCCAATACCCCTTAATTACGGAATATACTTTAAATCATAATATTAAGGCCCCAATAATTTAAGGTATATTCCTTAATTAAGGGGTATTGGGCTCTCTGGGAAACAGCCACCACACCGAATAGTCCTCGCTATCTCCATTTTGCTCGCGCACGCTGCCTCTTTCTCTCCTTTTTTTGTCTGTTTCCTCTCGGTGTACTTTGTCCACTTTTCCACATTACTTTAGACATGTGTACACATCTATACATACTACCCACACACCCACACACACACAGACAGGCGCGGGTGTGTGTCTCTCTGTGTCTCTGTGTCTCTGTGTGTGTGTGTGTGTGCGTGTGTGCGTGTGTGTGTGTGTGTGGATGTGGGTGTGTGTGTGTGTGTGGGTGTGTGCGCGCTTGTGGATGCGTATGTGTACTTGTAGGCTTGTATATGTGTGTACAGACACACAGCGAAAACATGGTATCTCCATGTACTGCATGTTAAATTTGTAGTACCTAATCCCGATGTATGCAGGTATGAGTCTGCCTTTGCATATCTTTCGCTGTCGTACTCCCCCAAAGCCCGAAACCGTTAACCGCATGGTTTCCGGTTTTGTACGGGTCCAAGGTGCAGGTCGTGGTGAAAACGGTGAATCCCGCCAATCCTGCGGCTGGCCGGGCTCGGGACCCGGTTTAGGGTTTAGTATAGGGGCCTAAATAATTGCCTATACTATTTTGGGGGGGTTCCCTATTTTATAGTTATACTACGAAGGACCCCCCAAACCCTATTCTAATTATTAAGGCCCCCACATTAGGGTTGAGGGTTTAGGGTTTGCTAGGCTTTGCGGTTGGGACTTAAGTATCTTAAAGGGCTCCTGAAAGGGATCGCTAAGGGTTCTTAAACGGTTTCTATATGGTATTATAGGGGTACTTGGAGGTTCATTCGACTGAGTAGGTACAGGTATAAGTACCTCAATTGAGGTTATGACTGACTAATTACATGTATAGCTATCTCTTCTGCAGCCCTAGTTAGTAAGTCTCATGAACCTCTAAGCAGGGTTTGGGGTTGAAGGGTTTGGTTTTGTCAAAACGCATGGCCTAAACCCTCAACCTTCAACCCTTCGTTCAACTAGTCTTTTTCTCTGAGGACGGCTCGTTTGTTCGGGTGTTTTCTGGTGAAAGATGACCCAAGTTTTCGTAAGTCCTAACTTTTGGGATTTACGTTTTAACTAGGGTTTAGGGTACAAGGAAAGAATTTGTCAGTTCCTTCTAATGCCGTCTGTCCCACCTCCGACCATCCCAGGTGCCGCAAACCATCAGCATGATTTGCCCCGCGGCCATGGATGTCGCCTTCTGCGTCCACACAGTGCAGGCACCCGGCCACTTTGGTGCGGCATTGCTGCACTGAGCTGGGCGTTTGCTCTGTAGCCCTACCTTGACCCCACATAACCTGGCCGTTCGGGGTTTATACAATATAGGGGCCTTAATAATTAGAATAGGGTTTTGGGGGGCCCACTACAATGCAATTATAATACTCATGACAATAAGGAACCCCCAAAACAGTATTGGTAATTATTTAGGTCCCTACATTAAGGAAATCATAACGATGAGCTCTCAGAAGGGGTAGGTTCTTCAGGATTCAGGTATACAGCAGTTTGACAGTTAGATTCCTTATGTATGTTGCGGAACATTCGCTCTAAACCCCAGGCCCATCCTTGACTGGACAGATCATATGGAACCCTCTCATATCATGAGGACTTGGTCTATGACTCACGATGGCTTATGCTTTGTAGGCTCCGGAATAAGTTTATGGGATCGGCATGCTTTGAGGGCTCCGCAATTAGGTTTTGGGATCCTGCTCTGAGCTGCGGCAGGGAGGTCTTGATAGTAAGCACAGCATCAACGCCTCTCAGAGTTAGCTTTTAAAACCCATTGCAGTTCGATAGTAGCAATGTTCCTTAAAGGGTTCCTTCGCAAAGTTTTCGTATAGTATGTCCCTCAAGACACTTTGTGTAATTCTTGAGGCCCCTATATGAGGGGTTCAGGGTGTTGAAGTCGGGTGTTGGGGTCGAGGTTCAACGGGTTTAGGGCTCACTGGGTTTAGGTTCATTGTTTAAGTTCTTACTTCGGGTTCCTTACAGGGGTTCTAACAATTTTCAGGACCCATGGCCGGGTCCTGAGTTTTCCGAAACTCCCACTGCCCCCTTCGTGAGACCTTCGTTTTCATCCATTGCATTGGGTTTACGGTTGATGCCCTGCTTACTTCTTAGATTTGCGATGTCAAAGTCCTGTAGAATTTTAACATCGCACTCGCGACACTTTACATCGAGTTTGACACCCTTCTCCCGGAATCAACACATCCTAAAGTTAAAGCTTGGTTTAGAGGTTTGGGCTTCAGGGGTTTGGTTGTTTCCCTAAACGCTAGCCGGACCCTTCATAACCTACACCTTTTTAAAGACTTTAGGAAATCTAGGGAACCCAAAAAAGGTAGGTTCTTTAGGGTCCAGGTAAACCCTAGGGCCCCGAATTACCGTAGGAACAGAACTCTTCACAGGCTCTCTACGGCGCGGGGAGCTGAGACAGCTTCTGCGGAATGTGGCCATGACATGATCTGCGAGCTTCCGCAAGTAGTTGCTTTAGGCTTTAGGGTTTAGGGTTTAGGATTTAGGGTTTAGGGTTTGGGGTTTAGGGTTTAGGAGGGACAAACGGACCAACTCCGGATTTCCTGAGCTGCGAAGGTCAAGAAATGATTTCGTGCGCGAGCGCGAGGCGGGCTCCTCTTGGCATTGATGGTCTCCGGGCTTACGGGTTTAGGGTTTAGGGCTTAACCTCAGCTTAGGCAGCAGGGACGGTGGAGCAACATCCGAGTCTACCTGCACTGGCAACAGGCGAATGCTTATCCGCAGAAGATATATCCCCCTCCCCGGCCGAGTGACATATAGCAGTAAAGATAAGATCACTGTCACTGCACATCCTAAACCTTGTCCCCTGCAGACCCGGAGCCCTGACACTATGAAGCTCTGAAGTTATTGAATTGAAAGACCCAAAGTCTCATCCATAGACACTAAGTCGCTCTGTCCTATCCCTGAACGCCGGTCTAAATGCGAAAACCTGTACACCCCGCAGAGCTTGTTGTGAGGCTTCGTTCTGCCTGTAAAGGCCCGAGCAACGAAGACATCGAAACCCGGGCAACTCCGAATGGCCTGAATCCTAAACTGGAGACTAGACCCTAAACTCTAACCCTTACACTCTCCAGCACAGCGTGTTATATTGTGATACATAGTAAACATAAGCGAAGAATGAAAGGGCAAGTTAGATTAGTTACGTCAAGCTCTGGAGCCTATGCCCTATCCTCTAAACCCTGAACCCCAAACCCTAAACCCTGAACCCGAAGCCTTAAACTCCCTAAACTTCCTAAACCCTCAACTCTGAACCCTAAGCCCCGAAGGCCCCATATTTCTAAACCCCAACCCAGCAGTTCCCAGTTCACAAGAGAAGGACCTGAATGCCCGAGGTTTATGTGCGAACGCTGATGCTACATCGCCCTCAGGGTCCATGTACGTGTATGCGCGTATTATATATATATATACATATATATATATATATACAAATATGTATATACATGTAGTCATATACACACAATATAAAGTATATGTCACTAGGCTTCGACGAGCTTCCAACATCCTCTAGGGGCCACGTATTCACTACGTGGGCACATGGACCCGGAGGGTGAGAGAATCAGAGCCACTTCATCGATTTACAAAAAAACGCGTGTCACCAGGAGACTCCATCGGAAGCCTGTCGAAACTTTGGGATTGAGCTCAGGACTTACCTGTGACACCAAAGCCCTACAAAAAATAGCAGGTTGTGACCCCTGACTTAGAGGGTAGAACCCTTAAAAGGGTGGGTTTATGGATCCACTAAACATACTGGGGGATTTTTTTCCCCAACATGTTCAGTGTTAGAACGGTAGTTTTATGGATCCCAGGTCAGGCCAGTAGGGTCAAAACGTGCAGGGCTTGGCGTTGGGTCTCAGCTCGGGTTCAGGCTTGGGAACTTGGTTTGGCCGGGACGCCTTATAATGTTTAGGGTTTAGGGAGTTGAGGGAGTTTAAGGCTTAGGGTTCAGGGTTTAGGGTTTAGGGTTTAGCATTTTACCCGGAAGCCGGTTCTTTAGAAAAAACGGCACGGGGCACATGAGTTCCGGATGCCGAGGCAAGTTTGTGTTGTCTTAGTTGCAAAATGTTACCCTTATCCTCTCACCCCATACCCTGATTGCTATAAGACCTAAGACAAGCATGTGCTGTTTTTAATTGAAGACAGACCCTGCTTACTAAGACCTAAGACAAGCATGTAGGTGTAGAGTTCTCCTTGTCAATGCTGGCTGTTGCATGGCAGCTGCACAACGCACGAGAATCCATTCCGGCACGTGCGGCTGTCGTGGGACAGACATGAAATTGAAGAGCCAAGGTGTGCAGCCTGTAGATCTTAAGCTCTAAAGCCTATACACTCCAAACAAGCCCTAAACCTACCTGCCCTAAGAAGCCCTGAACCCTACTCTCCATGGCCTTCTAAACCCTAAACGTGCTCGGAATCCTACGATCCTGCATCCCACAGCAGACATCCCACCCCCGCCTCTCTACCTTGACCACCTTTCACAGGGTTTCGAAGCGTGGTGGCGGAGGGGTCATTGTATCACGGGTACAGGTATTGTCACAAGGCAAGCCAAGCGTATGGGTTTATTTTTGAGTCTCTGTGATGCCACAACGAAGGTTCGAGAGTATAGTTTAGGGGAATTTGTAATTGGAACGGTTTGGGGCCCATTATACTTTATTATTTAGGCTTCTATATTAGTTTCACATCGATTTTAGAGGCTCCAGGTTCTTGCAAACAAAGTATAACTCAGAGGAGCGCCTGAAAACCGGGAAAACTCTAGCTACTCTAGTTTCCCCATCTATGAGGACATGGTCTACCCTCCACGCATGCAGTCAAAGCCGTATAGAACCCTTCAAAACCCTGCTCTAAGTATCGACTAAGCCCCCTTGCGAAAAGTAGAGACTTCGTAGCTTCGGGTTATGAGCAATCGAATGTATCAAAACTGATAGGTACTTTTTACCATGCCGCCAGGTAGAAGCCCAGTTCGCCACGTGGTAGGTCAGTGTCCTTACTTAGGTCCTGGTACAGTAATTACAGAGGTAACAGGGCTTCCTTGCGGCGTTATGCCTCGAAGAGACATCTTGGCTGCTGTATTGCCATGTTGCTCTGTGCCGTTCGTAGGTGGCGTCTTCCATGTTGGCATCGGGTCCAACTTGGCCTGGCCTTCATGCAGACCCTGACGATACACTGGCCCTCGTGTGAAGGCTGTTTCCGCTAGGGCTGGCATGTGTCATCGTAAGGCAACCCACCAAAGAGGCTGTGTTCACAGCGAGGATCTGGATATAGAAGCCGAAACCTATATAGTTACCTACATTATTCCTTAAATTTCCTTATTATAATTATAGCATAATGGGCCCCAAAACCATCATATTATTATTATTGTTATTGTTACGAAGGCCCCTACATTACACTGATGACACTGCTCTCTAAACGCCAAACCTCTGCTCCTGGAGCCTCAACGCATCTCAACCCGGAGCCTACTTTAGAGGCCTTCCTAATTAGAACAGGGTTTAGGTTTTAGAGTTTAGGGTTTAGGGTTTTGGGGCCCATTATACTATAATTGTAATAAGGACCCCCCCCCCCCAAATAGTATAGGTAATTATTTAGGCCCTTGGGGCCCATTATACTATAATTAGAATAAGGAACCCCCCAAAATAGTATAGGTAGTTATCTAGGCCCGTACATTAAACCCCCGAACCCCACTCGACTTTTGGGCGCTGAACCCACTCCTTAAACCCTATACCCTAAACCCTAAACCCTTTAAGCCTTCAGCCCTGGACCCTATAGTCCTTTCAACCCAAAAGTTCTCAAAATGGAACAGGGGGTGGTAATCGGGCTGTATGAGGGTCTTATGGATTATTGTGTGGATGGGATGTCAGAGTGGAAAGTCACTAGACCTCGAACAACCTACCTTTTTCGGGTTCCTTCTTATGATTTCTGTAAACAAGTCCTTAAACAGGCAGGGTTATTAGGAGTGAAGGTTAACCCTAAAACTTAAGCACTCTATCCTTGCCTTAGGGAGGTTTGACATTCGAGCTGAGATGTCAGTGCCCTGGTCCAAAGCCTGAGGGATTTAGGGCTCAGGGCTTTGGGTCAATAGGGTTCCGGGCTTAGGTGAGGGTCATGTCACAAACCTTAAAAACTCGGGGTTTAAACTTTAGCCCAGGAAACATGCGAAACCCAACACCCACATGGAGGACATCTCTTATTCCACAAACGGCAGGAAACGCAACGTTGTTCGGTTTGCGAAAAGGTCAAAAGAGCTCGAGTTGCGGAGTGCAAGTTGCAATCATTGCTTGGGCCAAGGTAATCAGTGCGAATCAGTGTGTTTAGGGGCTGAGGATGGTTCAGGTTAAGGTTCATGTTAAGTTACCAAACAAAGCCTACTTCTTGCAGGGTCCTCATGAAGTTCGAATTAAGGCTTATGATTATAGAGGCTACCAGAACGCAGTTTATGGTAGCTTAAGGTAGGGTCTCAGAGTCAAAGACTTTGGTGCGTTGTGGGGAGGTCTAAACCCAGGGTTTAGGGTCTAGGGGTCTAGTCTAGGGGTTTAGGGGTTTAGGGTTTAAGGTTTCGGGTTTAAGGTTTAGGGTTTAGGGCTTTCATATAAGCTTCCACTTGGAGGCTCATTGGCTGTACTCGGGGTTCCCACGTACATGCAACCCTCAACCCTAAACCCTAACCCCCAAAACCCCCCTAAACCCTAAACCCTAACCAAACCCTGCTTTGGGGCCGGGAGCTGCAACCGGAGTTGGAAACCACTCCAGGTCTATCGGATAAGATCTTTCGTCTTGGTGCCAGGGTTTAGGGTTTAGGGTGGAAATAACCTAAACCCTAAACCCTAAACCCAGAAGCAGAGCAGCGGAGGTTAGAGCCAGCCACCTGGATGGCAAAGGGCTCCGTTTGAAAATGCGTTCTCATATAATAAGAGAACGACATCCATGTTCGAACGTTGGAAAGTTACTTGGTTATGAACCCGGGATATAGGGGGCTTTACAAATCAGAACAGGGTCTTGGTGTCTCCTAGTTTACTACAGGAGCGTGTTCATACAGGGCTCGGCTTCTACTGGAGACACTATCGATCAGTAAAGAATCATTCCGACCGTTGAAGTAATTGCGGCAAGGCACCCTAAGCCCTAAACCCTCCCGGTTTACCGTTGACAAAGCATGTGCCACATGTTTTCAACCACTGGCTTCTGCAACCCGGCCGGTGCGGACCCAAATCTTCATGGTAGTCCCTTCTCGCAGGTTTAGGGTTTAGGGTTTAGGGTACCTAGAACCTATTCCCTCAATCCTTACCAAGAACAAAGGAGTCTAAACCCAGCTTCTGCCTCCTAAACGACGACAGGAAGGCGCACGTCCACTCCCCAACCCAAAATATCCCAACCCTAAACCCAACCCCTACGGGTCCATGTACCCAAAGAGTATATACACCCTAAAGTACCTATATAGGGACTACATTAAGGCCGAAGTATATACCATTTGGGTACATGGACCCTTAGGGAACCACCATTGAAGCCCCTTGACCTCCTCTGCAAAGCCCTGCAAAGCCTGGAAAAGACTCCTGAGCCCTAGAGTGGAAATACGAGCTGTAGGGTTTTAGGGTTTGGGTTTAGGGTTTTAGGTTTTGGGCTTTGGGTTTTGGGTTTTAGGTTTTAGGGTTTAGGGTTTAGGGTTTAAGGCTTCCTGGGATCCCAAACCCTACGGTTTTGAGGCTTCTAACCTCTAATGACGGGGTCAGAGCCGACTATATTTTTGGTGGGGTCTGGGGTTACCGGTAAAGCCCTAAACCCTATAAACCCTATAAGCCCTATAAACCCTATAATAACCCTATAAAACCTATAAGCCCTAAACCTTGGTTTGGGGCTACCGATAAACCCTAAACCTGGAAGCCTGAAGTTGGATTCAACAAGAGACCAAGACATCCCGGGGATATCCTGGACCTCTAGGGATTAGGGTTTAGGGTTTAGGGTTTCTAGTATACCCATAGGGTTTAGGGTTTAGGGTTAGGCCACTAAGTAGTTCCTTTTCTGTGGTTTATATTTAGAACCCTATAAGGTAATCCCAAAAAGGAACTACTTAGGGGCCTGTGGGTAGGGTTTCAGGGTTTGGGGCTCCCTCTCCAGGATGCCCGTAAGGGCCCCAAACCCTAAACCAGAAAAGCCAAACCCCCTAGCCCCGAAACCTAAAACCCTGAAGCTCTAAACCCAAAGCTGCCCTAAACCTCAAACCTTTGCTTATCATCTCTGTCGGCTCAGAGATGGGAAAGCCGAGAAAAGATACTCGGGCCCCGTTGGGGCGCTCGTCTACCGGAGGACCAACTGTGGCCCGTGCCCCAGCAGACGCGATTTTTTTAAGGGTTTAGGGAAAGGTTTAGGGTGTAGGGTTTAGGGTAGCAGGCGTGATTCGTGTCAAAGGGTTTAGGGGAAAGTTGAGGGTTTAGGGCTTAGGGGAGCAGGCGTGATTTTTGTTATGCGGTTTAGGGAAAAAGTTTAGGGTTTATGGTGCTTGTCACTCGAGTGTGTGTGTGTGTATAAACATGTGTTTTTGCCTACGTGATGGACGTGGTAAGGGGCTCGGTTATCCCGATTTGGGTTGACACATTGAGTCTAAAGCCCTCAAGCTTAGTGGGCCCCTCAGCCACCTTATTCGTGGCATGCAAGTGTTGTTTCTTTGTTGCCTGCGTTCTTCTCTGAGGTTTTGGCAGGTATTACCATTGTAGAGTCCTTGAATTTTGAGGGGCCCTTATAGTAAGCCTTATCGTAGCCCTTATAGTGCCCTGAGCAGCAGCCTGTATCAAGACGAAGCCAAGATGTTTACAGCTTAAGGCTTAGGGTTTAGGACTTAGGGTTTAATGGTTTTGGGTTTAGGGGCTTGTGAAGAGTAGGATAAGTGCATGGGTGCTGAGTATTATTTGAGTTTTGGCCAGCCAAGTTTAGGCTTAATGCGTCAAACTCCAGAAACCTTACCTTTTTTACGAATCTACGGTGCCCCTCCCCACGTGGCCTAACGGCTTTGAGGCTGAGAGTCGTTGGGGTAGATTTTAGACGCTGATGGGGTCTGAGGATACATATATACATATATACATACACAGACAGTGTGAGAGGAAGAGGGTATGGAAGTTTAGGGCGAGTGGAGGCGAGTTTGTGGAGAGACACTCAAGGCTCAAGGAAGGGGCAGTCGAGCGTTCAGGGTTTAGGGTTTAGGGGTTGAAGGTTTAGGGTTTAGGGATTTAGGGTTTAGGGTTTAGGCAGGATGCCTTTCTTTCTTGGCGTCGTTAGGGCTTTGGGACTTGGGCCGGCCTTGAGTTAGTCCTACATCGTACGGTTTACACGTGCTACGCGCAAGGTGTAAGGTGTAGGATGTGGGGGTTTAGGGTTAAGGATTTATAATAGGGTGCCCCAAGCCCTCAGACGCATAAGCCGTGGAAGCTTGCTAGATCGCCGACTACGTCTACATACCACAGTTCAGGGCCTGTCAGGCTTCTCGGAGGGTGCCGCCAAAGTCATCCCCATTATATAGTCTTATAGTGGTCCGAATATCTACGGTCAAGATCCCCGAATTCTCACATTATGAACCAGAATGAGACCGAAAATCTTGTACTAATGATGAAGTAAGGAGAACAAAGGCCCCCACATTTCACTAACCGAACCACAGCCCAGATCCAAGCCCTCAACCCCGGCGATCCCTGTCAAACCCCTAAACCAAACCGCTCTCAATATCCCAAAGCTAACTTTCCTAAAATCCTAAAGCCTAAAGCCCCAAACCCGAAACGCTGAACTCCCGCATTGCTGACCTGTTTCGTGCACAGAAACCCTGAAGGAACCCGTAAAGATGACCCTAAACCCTGACTGCCGAAGCTGCTCAGCTCAAATTTGTCTCACTGCTTCGTTCAAGAAACCAGTTCCTCCAGCTGATACACACCCTAAACCCTACACCCCTTAATAATATAGGAGCCTGAAAATTTGTCAATACTCCTCAGGCTGCCTAACTATATAGTTATAATTAGTTTGAAATGTCCCGTGACCCTATTCTAAGCATTAAGGCCCTTCTGTTGTGCGACTTTTTACGGCTTCGTAACTTGCAAACCCTAAGCAAATCAAGGTTTAATTGAAGCATTTGGGCGATTGGTCCCTCTCCTCATGTGTTGTGTTAATACTTACCCATAGGCTCCATAGCAGTTCCTTTTTGGGGGTTCATTTTTTAGAATCCTATAACGTAATCCCAAAAAGGAACTACTAAGGAGCCTATGGGTATTCGCTATGCAGTTTGCAACCACTTAGGGATTACGGCTCGCAGTGATTCAGGCTTTAGGACGAGTGTTGCAAGCCGCAAAGCCCTGGACCTTTGCTCCCTTCGCAGAGCCCACCCTGTGAACCCTAACCCTAAACTTGCAATCCTCTTGCGGACTCCTCTAACTCTTCGTCCCCAGACCCGTTTAGGGTCTATAGGGGTTATCAAAGCAGAAATACCGAAACCCTGTAATTATGAAGCTGCTAAGGCTTAAGGCGCGCACACCCAGCTAAGCCGGAAATAGCCGGAACTTCACGCGGCACTTACAAAACCAACAACAAAAACCTAAAGGCCTTAAAGCCTTGTAGTACCCCCCATGGGAGCCCCTTATAGGATACTTTAAAAGAGACCCTTTAAGCATCTTTAAGCCATTGGGTCCCAAAGCCCCACAATAGCAGCCTGCGTCATGTTTCGCGGTCTTCGGCGCTTTGCTTCTGCCCGGGTCAGCCCTGGGTTCCTGGAGCTGAGGGAGGCTGGGTTGCTCCAGGGCTTTTTTCGGGTTCCTGTTACGAGTTCCTTTTAGGGGCTCCTTTTAAGGGTTCCTTTGAAGAGTTCGTTTTAGGGTTCCTTTTAAGAGTTCGTTTTAGGGTTCTGTTTAAGGGCTCCTTTAAGGGCTCCTTTTTGGGGTTCCTTTTAAGGGCTCCTTTTCAAGGTTCCTTTAAAGGAGCCCTTACAGAAGGCCGCTAACCGGAAGCCCCTTTGTGGGTACTTGTAAGGAGTTCTAAAGGGGTCACCTTTGAATTGTTCTACTATTTGGGTACATGGACCCTTACTTGGAGGTTCATGGGTAGTTATAAGTGGGGTTATAAGTCCCCTAATATAGCTTATAAGTATAGTTACCCTAATTATGACCCCATTTGTAACTACCCATGAACCTCCAAGTAGAGCTGTCGATATTCGCTATAAACCTTGTTCTAAGTCCAACACAAGCCTTTTAACAATTTGGATGGCTGGAGAATGTGCAATCCTTCAACGCATCACCCGGCGAGAAGCCACGAACTCGAAAAAAACCCTAAACTCTAATCCCCGAGCCCTAAACCCCAAAACTCATAAACGCGAAAGCCCTGAAGCCCTAAAGGACCTAAATCCTTATACCCTCAACCCTAAATCCTCAAGCCAAAGACACCTAGATCTTCCAATATCCCTCAATGAAGGAATACTCATGAACATTCCTGAACCCTACACCCTGAACCTTGTACAACCCTAAGCCCTATGCCCTGGCACCCTACCCCCTAAACCTGAACCTTTAACCATAAACCCTGAAAGCCCTAACCCTAAGCCTCACTTCAACCCCAAAGAACCTACCTTTTCAAGGAGATTATATAAACCTAAACCCTAAACCCTAAACCCTAGAAGGTTATCCTAAGGAGCCATAAAAATGTAGGTTTCTGAGGTCCAGGAAACCCTAAAGGCTTCCCGCTCCTTTAAAGGGGCTCCTATTATAAAGGGCTCCTTTAAAGGAAACCTTAGAAGGTACCCTAAAAGGAACCCGTTAGAGGAACCCTTACAGCCAAAGACACATTCCTAAACCCTAAACCCTCACCCTGAAACCCTAAGCCCTGAACCATCCTAAACCCTCAACTCTAAACCCTCAAGCCGTCAAACACTGAACCCTAAACCATCCTAAACCCTAAAACCCTCAACCCTAACCCTAAAACCCTAAACTATCCTAAACCCTCAACCCTGAACCCTAAAAGCCTGAAAACTCAACCCTAAACCGATACACACCCGCGGCGTCAGCTCGAAGCTCGTCCTGGCAAGCTCTTGGACCTCCTCCCGGCACTGCAGGTGGGGCTTTGGGCCTTTAGGGTTTAGGGCTTAGGGTTAAAGGGTTTTAGGATTTTGGGGCTTTGGGCTTTAGGGTTTAGAGAGGTTTAGAGAGTTTAGGGATTTAGGATTTAGGTTTTTTGTCGGGATTGACAGGTTTTGGGCTTTCAGGTATGTTTAATTTGAGGGGTTTCGGTTTTGGAGTTTAGGTCGGAAGAACAGCCTATACTTAACACGACTAATACCACTTGTAGTCCACATAAAGTTACAGGCTAATGTTCCGCCAAACTGCGTTAATTTTATTGCTGGCCCCCTGTCTAAACCTGAAAAACCGAGCCTAAACCAGTCGACGGATGTTGAAGGCATTTTTTGCCGGTCCGCTTGTCCGGAGGTTTTAAGGTTCAGGATGTTTCGGGCATAACACCCTACTTGGCGGCTCTTCTGGGTTTAGGGCTCCACGGCTCTCGGAGTCTAGTCTACTAGGGTTTGGGGTTAGGGTTTCGAGTTAAAGTTTGGGGTTCTAGGGCTTTCGGGGCTTGGGAACTTAGTGAGTCTACATAGCATCACCGACGACTCCTCTAATACATGCCACTAATTGTACTTGCCCATCTCACTGGCCTTGCTCAACAAGTCTCCAGGTATTGTTTAAGACGCAGATAATTCTAAGAGCACGCAATTGAACCTCCTTTGAATCGTGTAGTAATTCCGGTTATATGTTGATTTGACAATAGTTGCTGCACCTGTAGTCGAAACTGCTACAGTAAGTCCCTTGATCCCTTAGGCACTTGCAGCACTTTAGGAATCCGGGATTGCTAGCCTAACCCCCCCTCCCCCAGTCCATGCAAGATCTTTGTCACCCGAAAATGGTAGAGTTCGGCTGTCTGAATAGGTCGGACGAACATCGCATGCATAACCAGATATCAAAACCCTACTTTAACTATTAATTATTAAGGCCTTTGTGTCAGACAGAACTGCCTAACGAATAAAGCTTCTGAAGCGTCAGATAAAGCCTAAACCCTTAAGCTGAGTGTTCTGGCTCTGGGTTTCGGGTGCTACCAACTAAAAACCTAGAGACTCGTACATGACCCATGGGTACTATAATGTTCTGAATGTTGAGTAGTTTTATGGCCCGCTTAGTACCCGGCCCGGGTACATACTTTATGGGCACATCGACTGTGTGGAGGTGGGGTGAGGCGGCGCGTGAGTAGGTGTGGCTCTCAGTGCGGTTGCTGGGGTGGGGGGGAAGACTTGCTTTTGTTTGGGGCATCTAAATCCTAAGCCGCAAAGCCCTATAGCCCGAACTTCAGATCCCGAGTGCCCTCAACAGGCAAAGCCCTGAACCCCGTAGCCCAAAACCCAAGACCCTGACCCAGGGAATCCGTAACCAGGGTTATAAATCGACAGTAGCCCCATAATGTAAGGTATGTGTAACCTTACCTGGGTATCCAAAAACCTACCGTTTTAAGGGTTATAGACCCTATAATTAAGGGGTCATAACCTACTATTTTATAGGGTTTGGGGACCCAGGTACTTGCTAAGTCACATGATCCTCCAAGCACCCGAAACCCGGCTCAAGAGACTTCCTAGTTTTGCCAGGCGTCTGCACGCTATGCCGGCCTGGTGGGACAGGAGGCTCTGGCACCGAAAAGACACCATTATAAAACATATAACAAATAAATAAATAAATATATATATATATGTTTTTTCTAATCAGAAAAAATTGAAAATAATTTGTTGTTTGTTGCATTTGTGCTCTGAGGTGCTTTTGAGTATGGTCTAAGGGTTTGTTTAGTGTTTAAGGCCATGGTGGCTTTCCCAAACTTCGTGTTGTTCAGGCTTTACAGGTTCCAGGTTGTTGCTCAAGGGTACACTGCATTTCTGAGGCCAGGGGCTGAATGTTTCCAAAACTTACATACAGGAGCTTTTCGGTAGACGATGGACACCAGGGTTTTTCATTGTTTGGCTTTCAAGATTTTTTGGAGCATGATTTTCGGAATTCGAGTTGTGGCTTTGTTCTGAGAAAAGGCTCCGGTGTCTCTGCGCAAACAGCTATAGTCCCCAAGCCAACGTAGATAAAAAATGGGGCTATATGTCCCTTTAAAATCCCAAGCCTTAAACTGAAACTCTAACACCGCACAGACTCTCATCCCATCGGATTTGCTGTCCATGTATACAGCAACAGCGCCGCTTGAGAAACACGGCTTTTTCAGGTGAGGGTACCTCAGGTACCTTCTGTTTGAAGTCCACGCGTCAAAAAACAAGTTTCCGGACTTGAGGACTACCCTTTAATCCGAATTTCGTAATTTGAAAGGACCCCCCAACTAGCCAATGAGAATTGACAAAATGCAAGGCACATGAAAACAACTGTTGGGATTGAACCCGCGGCCTTCGCGAGTCAAGGCTACCTTGAAGGCATCCCGGAACCCCTTTTAAATTCAATACATCGATCCTCGGTCGCTTAATTCGGAGGTGATTCAAGGGATGCTGTTAACCCCTAAGTAAACCTTATAAACCCGATAAACCCTAAAACCCTAAAAACGAATCGGCCGTGTTTCGATCGCCTTTAAAGTGCCTTGGCAAGCCATGCTTCTGTGGGCAAGTGCCTACGCGTCAGCCGGCCAAGACCCGCGGTCTCAAGAGGGTTTAAGGTTTAACAGGCGTTTAGGGATTAATTAGGGATTAGGGTTTAATTAGGGTGTAGGGTTTAGGGCTAAATCCAGCCCTCAGTTTCTTAATTCAGTGTTTTTTCGCAGCGATCAAAGACAACTCCAGAAGAGCAAAAGATGATGCAAGGCACGCCGAGGTCAGGATAGCCTGGGTTGATTGTTTTCAGTTGGCGCGATTTTTGGATTGCTTGTTTCGCAAGGCTGCCTGAGGGGCTCAATTGCTTAAGCCAATGATTTCTTGAGCCGTGCTGTCGCTGTACCTATATAGTAGAGTACATACTCAGGGCTAGAAAGGGATTCCTGTACACGTACTGCAGGGGTAAGGTGTATAATGTGCCATATCGGTACATGAAGCCTGGTACCCTAAACCCTAGTGCAGTGCTACCCTGAAGCTTTTAGGAGGGTACCTGGACCCTAGGAAACCTGTATTTTCAGGGTTTAGCGTTTAGGGTTTAGGGCTCCTTACTATGACTTTCTTTACATACAGGTCCCTCGAAAAGGTAGATTTTTCGAGTCGGTTCGTCAAAGGTTAGGACAGTTGATAGGTCCGGTGCTCGTGCAACAGGTCTTGGGCGCCTGGACCACTGACATTGGCGCGTCCCATGGCTATTGACGGAAGAAGCAGGGGTCGTTTCGTGGAACCCTGCACCCAAACCCTTATGCCATTTCGATAGGTGGTTTCGGGGTGGCTCTGCCGCGCTATACCACTACCCATACTACTATCACGTTTCCTACCATCTCAGTACTGCTCCGAGTAATTCCCACTGCTTCTACTACCGCCATATTGCTTCCGCTGTGAACGACAACTGTGCCTTTCCACTGCCATTCCACCGCTGGCTACAGATAGCTGCAACAACAGCTACTACTACTCCTACTCCCCACTCGCACTCTTATTCCTACTCCTACTCCGACTACGTCTCCTACTCCTACTCCTGACCTACTCCTACTGCAACTGCTGCCACCGCTACTGCTGGTGCTTCTGCTGCTGCTACTAGTAACACCAGCTGCTTCTTGCTTAGTACTGCTAGCTCTTGCTTCCTAAAAAGTTACTGCTATCTACCGCTGCGAAGTCTGCCACCAGCACCTTACCATTTTTACGACCGCCACAGCGACTATTACACCTGCTGCTGCAACGCTTTCCGCACCCCGTCCACACACCACTTCAACACGATGCGCTGCTGTTGACACTATTACCACAGACGATTTGCACAGGTTTGCCCAATGACCCATCGCATCACCTTGGCGACCGCTACCTCAGTTGGTAACCGCTAGTACAATCACGACAACACTGTTCTTTATAGTGGAGGTGCTGCTCTGCTGTTAGCTACTTGAAGGTCCATGGGACTTAGTAAGTACAGTTATAACTACCTTAATTGGGATTATAAGTAGGTATAAGTACAGATACAACCCCAGGTACTAAGTCCGATGAACCTCCAAGTAGGCTATGCTGGCTCGACTGAGGTCCTCCGGCCGCATATACCTGCTTCAAGCATGGCCAGCTCCTTGGTCCTGCAGTTGTAGGGTTTCGGGTGTAGGGCTTAGGGTTTAGGGGGTTAGGGTTTAGGGTTTTAGGGTTTAGGGTTTTAGGGTTTAAGGTTTATGGGTTTGGTTGTGTTTATTTATCCAGGATAGGTGCCAGGATTTGGGCTGTCTGATTTGGGGGCATCAAGCCACACAAGAGCCCCAAAAGAAAATGAACTGCACGCCCCCAAATCGTGAACCGTCAATGCAAGACCGAATCCCCGAAACCTAGACCCTAAACCCTATACACCCTACAGACCAAACCCTGAGCCTTTCTTTAAACAGCGGGGCGCAAACCCCAAACACATCGAGATTTACTCAACTCCCAAACCTAACCCTAAGGGTCCATGTACCCAAATAGTATATACATTGGCCTTAATGTAGTCCCTATATAGGTACTTTAGGGCCAATGTATATCCTATTTGGGTACATGGACCCCCATTCTAATTAGTAAGGCCCCTAAAATAGAGCCCTATTATAGAATCTCTTATAGAACCCTTTAAGGATCCCTTTAAAGGAACCCTATTCTAATTACTAAGGCCCCTACACCTTAGGGTAAGCTCCGGACATGAAGCCCCCAAGAAAACACCAACCGAAGGACTACTTGGAGGTTCATGGGACTTAGTAACTGGGGTTGTAAATAAGGTATCTGTACTTATAACTACTTATAATCCCAATTAAGGTAGTTATAACTGTACTTACTAAGTCCCATGAACCTTCAAGCACCATGCCCGCGCTCCGCTGGACACCTACGACCGTCTAGAAACCCCAAACCCCTAAGGACCCTAAGGTACCCCCAACCCCTAACACCATGAACCCTACTTGGAGGTTCATGGGACTTAGTAAGTACAGTTATAACTACCTTAATTGGGGTTATAAGTAGTTATAACTATAGTTACCTTATTTATAACCCTAGTTACTAAGTCCCATGAACCTCCAAGTAGACTCCATAGAACCCTGTACCCAATTTTAAATAGTGCCAGGCTCCTGGTTCGTCACTTTTACTACGTCTTCGCCAGGATTCCTGCAGGCTTCTTTGCGTTTTCTTGTATAGGGTTTAGGGCTTAGGCCCTAAACCCTGAACCCTAAACCCTATAGTAGAAGTTTAGGGTAGTAGAGTCTATCCCGAAACTTAAGGGCTAGCATAACTCCAAATAGCCCTTCTTATGAAACCCTTTGAAGGAACCCTTTTAGACACTACCATACTCGCGTCTCCCAAAGCCCTCAAGCTCTCAACTTAGGGATACGGGTTAAGGGTTTAGGGTATAGGGTTTAGTGTTTAGGGTTAAGGATTTAAGGTATAGGGTTTAGGGTTTAGGGTGCACTCTCTCTTCACAAGCCGTTAAAGGTTGAGGGTTTAGGGCCCTAAACCAACCCTAAGCTCCAAAACCCTGAAGCCCCAAACCCTAAAAAGCCGCAGCCCTAAACCCTAAACCCACACCCTAAGACCCGCAACCCAGGACTACCATGCTCGTGACTCGGGCCTCATCGCCCTTGTATCGGATCCACTGGCAGCCGCAGCCGCCATGAAGGCACAGGGGGGTTTAGGGTCTAGGGTTTAGGGTTTAGGGGTTTAGGGGTCTAGGGTTTAGGGTTTAGGGGTTAGGGATTAGGGGTTTAGGGTTTAGGGGTTTAGGGTTTAGAGTTTAGGGCTTGCGTTGCAGGTTCCTTGAGGTTCTACAAGGGTTGTATTAGCATGGGGGTTTTAGGGTTGGGGCTTTTAGGGTCTTAGGGCTCTACGTTTAAGGATTCAGGGCTTAGTTCAGGGCTTCGGGGGTCAGGGTTTAGGGTTTTGTAGCCCTTTGGCGCGAGGCGACAAGAG
>CAJNJA010056053.1:7190-20322 GCA_905231915.1 Symbiodinium necroappetens | reverse complement strand
AGAGAGAGAGAGTGAGAGAGTGAGACTGTGACTTGCACCATCTACTCTTTCCAACCCCCCCTCTCTGCGCGCCCAAAGGGCTCTTTAAGAGTGGTCAGGTAAGTGAACTTGGCCAGCGAGGACACGATGGCATCTGGACACGGCTCAAGGAGCAGAACGCCGCAGAACGCCGCAGAAGGCGGAAGGCAAACTTAAGCTTGCACAGAGGGCGCTCAGCCTCGCTCCACATCCATCTGCATGCCTCGTCACAGACCAACTTCCCGTGCTCCCTGATCCCCCCCTCCTGCAGTCTCTTGCGGTCGGGCAGCGCGCGGCTGCGCGGATGCACTGTTGGAAACCGGTAATACAAAGCTCAATGCACTCGGGCTCTTCTTGCGTTTCCAGGACGACGGAAAGCCTTAGTACAGGTTAGCTAGTAGGTCAGTGGGCAGCCCGAACTGCTTTGTTTGATACAAAAAGAGACCCACCCTCGGTTTGAGGCTCACACACCGGCGTCTCAGGGTCTGACGAGGCGAGCATCGGCCAGCAAGCGGCCTCGAACAACGTCCGCGCCAGCGACCGGACGTCGGCGCTCCGCAGGCTCAAGGACCGCACCTCACCTCGCTTTAAAAAGAAAAGCTCAGAGCCGCAGAGAAAACTTAAAAAAGAGGCGGGGGAGGGAGAGAGAGAGAGAGAGACATCATATCAGGCGACCTTCCGATGCCATCGTCTCCTCGGCCTTGGCCACCAGCTTCCAAGCCTTGCAGGGCGCATTTGCATCTCCAAAAAAACGGAGCCAAAGCTGCGCCCGCTGCGCCCAGCCTCGCGTAAGAAGAGCTCGCCCTTCTGTGCCGCACTCCGCGCCGCTTGAGACCTTCCAGAAACGACACACTGCGAACGAGAGCTGCGTTTCGCATTCGCCACTGTTAGGGCCGCTGGCTCGGCACGCACCCTGGCGTCCTGTCAAAGTGAAGCGCCGTAAATGCGACGGGTGCTCAGGCTGATCTTGCGTGGCAAAGACAGTCCTCGTCTTCTTGAAGGGAGAAAGGGCTTTTCAAGACCTCGGGACTGCGCTTTCACAGCTTTCGCTGTGTGCTTCTTCACGTCAAGCTGCGATGTCGTACAAGGCTTCCAGGTATTCCTGAAGCACAGTGGGGAACAGGGCACCAGGGCGGCACAAAGAAAAGGAGTCGCAGAAGCATTCCCATTGGCCTGTGGCAGGTCTTTGCCGCCGTCAATGCCGCGATTGTTGCTGATGAACTGAGCCTGCAGTGAGAAAGAGACGTCTTTGCCACACGTCTTCTCAAGTACTGGCCAATTCTCAGAGTTCCCTAAATCGTGCCTTCGTCATCCGGTCCTGCTTCGACTTCGAGCTTCACAGTCGCAACTGCTCAATATTGCTTCCATGCCGCCAAGCTCCTTCTCCTTGATGGATGGTTTATGAAGAGACGTCTGCAACATCATGACCTGAAGTAAGCGTGCAGAATCGGCGTAGAATCTCTTTGCACGGGACGGAAATTGGACTGTAAATCGTCCGGCACTTGCAGAACTTCTTGTGGGTCAAGCCTGGATCACTCTCGCTTCTCTTCCGATTTTTTCTCTGAGAGTCAAGCTGAATAAGCCAGCACGTAGACACAATCCTCATCGGAAAACCTCCACACCAGACTGCACTGACCAAAGCCGTGACGAATGGTACGCCAGCTGTGCGGCTCCTCCCGGGATTATCTTTGCAGTACTTCGCGGCGAAGTGCTGCATCAACCGGTCGATCTTCTGACCCTCGCCGGGCAGCCTCCGAAGGTGGGAGCTTGGCACGGCTTCTTGCCCTGTAGGCTTTTTGGAACCCTGCCTGAAGACAGCCAGGAAGGCACGGAGGGCCTCGTCGAACTCTTGCTTCCTGAGGCACAAGGACGGAGAAGGAGCGATCGCTGTGTCTTCCTCCGTCAACCACCCCGGTGGGCTGGGTATCGGTTCCATTGAAGACAAAAGGTTCCCCGATACCAGGCTCAGTATACAGTACCTTGGGACACCAATTATACCGCTACCCATGTCTGCAACCCCCAGGCCTCATCATCGCCAAGCTAAGGTCACAATCTCTCTCTCTCTGCCAGCCATGGAGGTCAGAGCAGCGTCCAGGCCCCTTCCCCCGCACGCGAACGCGCAGCGGCGGGTCTTTGCCGGAAAGAAATTCCTTTGGGGGGTTGCCCCCCAAGGGCTCGGCTATACAGTGGCCGTTCGAGCAGGTGCACCCATACTTACAGGTAACAAGAACCAAGAAACAAACATGACCCATGGCATAACTTCACTCTGAGGGCCGGGCCGCTTTGGAGGCTGCTGTGCTGACCCCCAAAAAACACACGAGCTAAAAACAGTTGAAAGTGGTGTCCCCGATAAGCTTCCCGGCCTACTTGGGTGTGTCACGGCCTGCGCTCAAGTTCCCCCCACTGCAAGACAACAGAGTTATAGTGCACTTCCACGTGGTGAGGTACTCAAGAAGGGGGGCCAGGGCAGAAGCATGCACCTTACACGGACTGTCTCAAGCGGAGCGGTATTAATTGAAGCCATGGCATGTCCCCCCGAATTCTTACTAGAAAGGGAGCGAATCGTACAGGTGTGTTGAAAAGAAGCCATGATTTCAGGGCCTTATTGGGGCCAAGGATTGAAGTTTGCCCGAGAAAGCATTCACATGCTTATTTAAAGAGTTCACACCTCCAGGTATGCATGCAGGCACGGATTTGTCCGATCAGCAACAGTCCCCCTCAGTAGCGGAAGAGGAAGAACTTCCATGCAGGTCGGTGCAAGTAGGCAGCGATCTTTGCCCCCACCAATTGCAGGAAAAGGAAGAAAATCCCCCGTCATTGCGTCGCTCTCCCCTGTCTTCGAGCTTGCTCCATATGGGCCTGTACTGCCCTCACGTTTTGCCACATACGGTTGGGGACGAGATGTATCCCCCGGCCTTCTTCAGCGGAAGCTTCACCTTGTGGTCGGGGCACTCCAGCGGGTTCACTAGGACGTTCTGCAAGAATCCCCTTGCTTTGCCCACTGTCAGATGGGCGCCCCTTCTCTCCCCACGGCCAGCTAGTCGGCGGGTCCTCTTCGTCAGTCTCTCCTCCCCAGTCTGGTGGGGTGTCAGTGTCCGCTGGCTGCTCCTTTGTCTCACGGGTTTTGTCATCCCCCTGGCTCTCCATTCTCACACGCTCTGTTGCTGTGGCACTCCCCCGCGTGGTTGGTGTTGGTAGTCCTTCGTCTGCATCTGCATCCTCAGCTCGGCACGGGTTCTCTTCCCCCCCATGCATGGCTTGCTCCAGCTCTGTTGTCGCGCTGGATCCCCTTTGTCGTCGAAGAGCATCACGGATTTTTCTGGCCTTTGGCAGCAACGTCTGGACTTCCCCCGGGAAACGTGCTATGTAAGCACGAGTCTCATCAGCTTGTAGTGGAAGGTACTTGTCCACTATGTGGAAGAGCTTGTCAGCTAAACGTGCCTCCTCATTTCTCGCTGTGTGTCGTTGGCAAAAGGCTGTATACTGCTTGATCTCCTGTCTGGTGAGGGCTCCCCCGGTCTCAGCATGAACGAGGGCTCCCCCGGGTTGTTGCTCGACTCTTTTGCCAATCCACGCATCGAGCGGGTCTGGCTCGTAAAGTAAGACCACCCCCTTGCGCGTCCGGAAACCTGACAGTTCTTCCAGAGGCCTTGTTGAGGTAGTCCCCCGACTTGCTTGGCGTGTGGCTTGTGTAGCTGAAGCCTTTCCCCGAGCTGCTGGGCGCGGCGCTCGTGCCTTTGCTGTCTGGTCTCCCCCTCTCGGAGGGCTCCTGGTACTGTTACGAGGTGGAGCGGTAGCCTTCGCAGTGACTCCATGCAACCTACAGGCCGGGTCCGTGCGGTCGTGAATCTTCCGCATCCCGATGGTGCAGGTCCCCTCTGCATATCTGCAGAGCCTACATGTCCCCGCCATGGCACACTTCACTATCTCGCGGTCGTTGCCCAAGTCACGATCTCTGAGGTCAGGTTCCCCCCCGCCCAAGCGAAAAGGTAGGTCAGGATCGGCGTTCCCTCGGACAAAAAGGCCTTCAACGTGAAGAACAGTGTCCCCTCCTCTGCCGGTGCTGCAAAGGAGTAGAACTTGCTGTTGCTAGGTCGCGGTCAGGGCTGTAGATGTCACGGCCTTTACCTTCTCGGTCATGGCACAGTCCTAAAGGCCTCCCCCAGGTGGGCCACTTGAGCCAAAATGGTCACAATCTCTCTCTCTCTCTCTCCCCTCAGATACTATCTTGCTTGCTTGCTGGCCTCTCCCTCTCTCTCGTTCTTTGTCTTCACCACACCGCCCGATGGTTGTACTTTCGGTATCAAGGACAACTTTTTCCCGACTTTCCAAGGAGTAGTATCTCTCCCTCTCTTTGCTTTGCTTTGGGGTTAAGACCACGGGTGACCCCGCGGCCCGCGCAGTAGCGCACCCCCTCCACCATTTTGTTGGAGGGGCTCAGCTGTGCAGTGGGTCCTCCGGACCGAACGTTTGTCTGGTCCCGTCGCCCCCGTGGTGCAGGTACACAAACAAGTGCGGCTTAGGAACAGAGTAAGACCAAGACTGTTTGCCCCACGGGAGCTTTCACTCAGGATTGTCCCCCAAACCAACCTTTCCTGCCTAACCCTGCCTGCAAGTCTCTCTCTCTTTCTCCCTCGCCTGCTGACTGACAAGCGAGTGTCTTCCTCGCCCTGACCAGCCGTCTCTCTCGCGCTCTCTGTCTCCGTCTCCCTCTGGACCATGTCCATGGCATCATCGCTTGCCCTCACCGATTTCTCTGGGCCCTCCGGCGCGAAGTCGAAGCTCTCGAGCAGCGCATCCAGGACCCTCTTGTTGAAGGCCTTGTCCTCTCCCAGCTTTTGGAAAAAAAGAGGGATCAGAACAACGGCCAGGAGCCACGATGCTCTGGATGCTCTAGAGTCTATAGACTTCTCCTCGCCAAGGTAGTCACCTGGAGCAGAGAAAGCTGGAGAAGCGCCACCCCCCAAGCTGGTTCAGCCCTCATACACTCCGCCTATCGTCGTCTTGTCCAAGCCGATCTCCGTGTTCCGGAAGAGCTTGGCCAGCGAGCCTCCACAAACAGAGAGACACCGAGCGGCCGGAGGGCCCCGCGCTGGGAAGAGGAAGAGCTCGCGGCTCCTGGGTCTTCGTTCTCGACGAGCCCGGCTCTTTTCAGGTGCTCCAGGCCGCGCCTACGAAGCAAAGCCGTGCGAAGCCGAAGACGGCCGAAAGAGATGTTCCCAGGAAGAGATGAGCTTTTTAGGCAACGGGGAGTTGAAAGCCGAGCTGCTTTGGCTTCAAGTTGAACTTGCTCACGCCTTCCTGCACCCAATTTCACAGCACAGGCTGCGGCTATGCCCCTTCGAACCATCGGTGTATGGTTCTCCTGCAGCTCCCGTTTCAGCCGCTTCTGATCCAAGGCCGCAGTGGCACCTCGCGAGGCTTCGAAAAGAGCGCAGGCCGGGAACGGCCGGGAACGGCCGGGCGGGCCCGGGCTGGGTCCCCGGGCTCCGCGTGCGCAGTTCCTCGCCCTCCTCGTCCTCCTCGACTCAAAAGATCTCTCAAAGCACTTAACAGACTTAACATTCTCTCATCCCCTCCCAAAGGCTCTGCCAAGGCGGGTCCTCCAGAGGCTCCTTAGGCTCCACTTAGGCTCCATGCACAACATTTCATGAGTCAGCGCCCGCCTGCCACGAAGCTCCCAAGCCAGTGTCGGAGCTGCCTTGAAGAGAAAAGAGTTCTAAATCAAAGAACAGCTCGGAAGCTCAGAAGCTCGGCCCTCCTCGTGGCGGAGTCACGTGTCCTGCGGCGGCACTGGAAGGATGCGGCGCAAGCGCGCAGACTGCAGAGCTGCTTCGCTTCCTTGCGCTTTGACTTCCAGCGACTTCACCAGAGTCAAGAGTGCGCCAAGGGCCAAGATCCTCAAGCGATGTTCCTGGCGAGAGGACATCTGCAAACGTCTCTCCGCAAACATCTCCCTGCTTCGAGTTTGCTCCTGCTCTGGTTGGATGACGCTGGCATGCTCGCTGGAGGTGTACTTTCCCGTGGCGATCCTCAGCACTCGTCATGCAAGGGCCTCTCGACGCTTCTTTCCCTACGACCTTGCATTAGCTGGCGCCTGGACAAGGACTCGATCATGCGTTCCAAGACGTTCCGCCTTGGAGAAAGGGCAGCAAAAGTTCCCCCAAATTGAGTTGCGAAACTCCCGCCAAGTTCGGTGCTTCTGCAAGTCGCAATCGAAAATGAGGAACACCGCGAGGACCGCCGAGGCGGCTTCCCCAAACAGGGTCTGCGAGACCTCCCGCACATTGCGCATCTTTTGCACGCCTACACCTAGCTAGCTAGAAGATGGATATATGACTGCTTGGTATTAGACAAGCGAGACAGGTAGGCGATAGGTGGATGGATTATACAGAGTGTTTACTGAACATATTACAGATCTTTTCCAACAAGAACCGTGCCACCTGCAGCATCCAGTGCTTCTGCGCGTAGCTGGAGTTTCCGCTCACAAGGACTGGCAGGACGATTTGATCCAGGAAGACGCCAAGCTCGTAGCCTGTAGCAAGTGCGCTTCTTCCCTCGTCTCTTGCTGCCAATGCTAGTGGACTTCTCTGCCAAGAGTCTAAGAGACTCCCCGAAGAGCTTGGAAACCAGGACCTGATCAGCGATGCCCGTGGCGATACGACCGACGAGGCAGGCGAGGCGAGGCGAGGCAGAGCGCGCCACGACCAGTCGCAGCGCCAACTTCGTCATCTTCAACCCCGAAGACCTGGCCGAAAGAGACGACTCCCAGACCCCGGGCTCCTGTATACACTTGGGCCGAGGCAGGCTGTTTCGAGTCCTCAGCTTCTAGACGCTGCATCCCCACAAAGGCAGGTTCCCCGCAAAGTCGAGGTGCAAAGAGACGGAGAAGAAGCGGCGAACGGCCGCGATGAAGGGCTTGCCTTTGTGGCCACAGACGCAGTTGGGGGTTCACCGGAGCTGAGGCTGAGATAGGCTGAGGGCTGAGGGAAAGGCTCGACAACTCCGCGGACTCGCAGGACCTCGAAAAGCGAGCGACTGCGCGATGTCCGCGGCGGAAACACGCACTCTCCGCTCGACGCTGCATCGCGCTGAGGGCGGCGGCTCCAGGAGTTTGGCCGTCAGGAGCAGAGCTAAGTGCCGCTGCTTCTCCACCTCAAGGAAGCAGAGTGACCATGGGTGTGTGCAGGCCTTTTGTGGTGCCTTTACGTACTTGTGCCTGGTTGGGCTCCTCCACGCTCTGTTCGCAGAAGTTCGAAAGGAGGAGCAAGGCCTCACGGCACCTGCGACAAGGCCCGAAAAGGCCCCTCCCCGTCCGAGGCCTCAGCTTTCGGTTCGGCGCCTGGCGGCCGCATCCTGGGCAGCGCTGCAAGCAGCTAACCCCCCGAAAGCAGAGCCACACTCCCCCCGATGCGGCTCCGCTCTGGTGTGCTCGCCTCGCCGTCCTCTTCGACGCGAGGCGGCAGCTGCAAGCCCCCCTCCAAGGCCTCAGCGCGCACCTGAGAAGGCCCAGCTCTTACAGTGGCCAGCTCGCGCGCGTCTCGCGGTTTTTGGGTCTGCTAGAGTTGCACCTGATCCAAGACATCGCGAAAGGACGGCGCCTCGCGAAGAAGCGAAGCAGTACGAGTTCTGCAACTTTCGTCAAGACACAAGGTGACGTCTCAAACAGAGCATGCTCCTCCACCCGTTGCGCCTCGCTCGGCGACTTCGACATCGGGAGTCGTCAACACATGGCAAGATCGCTCTCTTGTCTTTCTTGCTCTTCTATCTTCCCTCTCTTTCTCTCTCTCTTGCTCTCTCTCTCCCTCGCTCTCTCGCTCGCTCTCTCGCTCTGGCTCTGTTTGTGGGGAAGTGAGACTTGCTGAAGGCTGTTCTGGGCTGTGGAAAGACTGGGCCTTCTCTGAAGCTGTCGGACCGAAAGGCGGCACGGCGAGAGCGAGGCTCAGAACTCTCGCAACGCATCGTGGCATTTTCCGGGTCGTAAGCACAGCCGACACTCTCCCACAGAAACGAGCGATCACAGGCATGTGGCAAGCTCGGCCGCAGACCTCTTCGCATCTGACTTCACCGTCACCTTTACGCTTGAGCCGAGACGCAAGGCCTGGCAGATTTTGAGAGCCTGGCCTCACCAAGGAGCCACAGCCCACAGGTGGGGGAGAAGTATTCCACGCGGTCTCCGTCGGCGTAGGCCGGCAAAGCCTCGGGCAGAGCCTCGGGCCTCCCTTGGGGAGCGAGGAAGCCGACCTCGGAAGCGGAGCGAAGCGGTCAGGCGCGAGAAGTGCGCGCAGAAGAGAGAGAGGCTCTCAGAGATCCGCAGCTGCGGAGGCTCTCGGCGGCATGGGATCGTCCAGCGACCCTCGTTCTTGCGGAACCTGCGTCATTTGCACCGGCCAAGGGCCGGGCCCGGCCAAGCCCAGCGGTAAAGCCGCTTCTGGGGCATCGGACCTGTTCTCCGTCGGCATCTCCGCTTTGCAAGTCCTGAGAAGTTTTGGGCAGCTCGTTCAAGCCCTCCCGCCGAAGGCCGGTCTAACGAGGCATCCTCGTCAGCATCTCCGGCTTCTAAGTCCTCTCCACGACAGTTTCGAAAGGAGAGCCGGCTGGTCTTGGGGCGGGGCCGTGCGCGCCCCGCGCGCCTGCCCGGCAGCCGCCGCGACTTGGAGCTCCTCTTTCTCAAGCTGCCTCAAAGAAGAGAGAAGACACAGATGTAAGAGAGCCACTCACTCACTCTCTCGCTCTCTCTCTGTGCGCTCTTCGCATGCGCTCTCCTCTCTGTTCTCGTCCGCATACAGTGGCTAAGCATCTTGCGGAGCTTCACCTTTGCCGTTGAGCCAATTCTGAACTTGCAACAGGTTCAGCTTCCAGACCTAGGTGCTTCATGGCGAAATCTGCCCTCGGCCCTCCTTTTGCGTATACGGGAGATCTGTATGGCTCCGAGACTGAGCGCGGCGGCCACGCGCACCTTGGCCTTTGCTCGTGTCCAGCGTGAGAAGGCGGACTTGATGGAGTAGCGGCTCGCCATTTTCGGCAGCTCCCGCTCGGACTCCGCCAACTGGGCCTGGGCCTGGGCCTGGGCCTGGGACTCCTCGGCTCCCAAGCCTCAAAAATTTGCACCGCACTGCAGCGATGCGGAAAGGCAAAGTGCGCAAACTGCGGCCCGGGCCCGAGCAACCTGGCGTGGACGCCTCTCGCATCATGCACTGCGTCATGCACAGCACACACCACAACGCAAAGCGCCCTGCCTCGGACTTGGAGAGCCCGGAAGGCACCGCATCGAACCTGAGAAGAAAGAAACCGAAGGCTGTTCCTTTGGGAGAGAGAAGAGAGAGAGAGCAGCTCCTTTTGAGTCCTCTCTTGGCGCTCCGGCTCCGGCTCGCCCGGCTCGCCCGGCTCGCGCTCCGGCGTCCGCCGCTCCGGCGTCCGCCGCTGCTGGGGGCTTTTCGGAGCCTGGAATTGGAAAATGACGGAGGTTTGAGAGCTTTAGCCTCTTCTCTCTCTCGGCTCTGCAACCCCTCCCATAGTTCCCCCGAAAAGGCCTTGTGGCAAGTTTGGGAAGCGTGCCGCCAGAGGCAGGAGCAGAGAAGGCCCAGAATCAAGAGGAGCAGAACCACGCAGACCGCCTCTGGCGGCAGACGCGCCTTGAGGCCTCCTGCCTTGCACCAACCCGACACAGGGTCCCGCCTGAACGCGGCCTCAGAAAACAAACAAAGCAGGAATCAGCAGGAAACTCCTAAAAAGCCCCATAAAAGATTGCGTGCTGAGGCAAGAACAACTCAGGGCCACATCCAGCACTTTGCCCGCTTCTCCAAGCGGACAAATCACGCTCCGATGGTCGTCCATGGCACTAAACAACCATCTTAATGAACGATTCCAATTCTGATACGTCATGTCTTGCGAACTGTCTGTCGCTTGTATCTAACGGAATCTAACGGCCCACAACAAAAGTCAAAAGATCGCAGATGTTCTGAATACGAATTGCATCTTCCATGCACGGGGCGAGCATCTTCGACAGCTGCATACAATAAGCCGACTGACACTATTTGAAAGCCTTGTTGCGTGGCACTGTCCCGACAGTAAAACTGACTGCTTCAAAACATTTGTTGGCATTCTTTACCCAAGATACTCCCTCCTATCTCCAGCGCGATCAGCACATGCGCTGGGCTGTCAGCGGCTGATCGAAGGGCATGTGTTGTGCCAAAAGCGGCATTGGACTCCACTTTCAAGTGTCCGTCTACCAGACGCTGTAATCGAATATGCCAGTCTCTAGGGGAAAATTTTCCTGGCTCCTCAAAGCTGGAGCCCAATCTCTTGCACGGATATTGAGATCAATATCGAGGCACAGTTTAAAACTACAACAGAAAGGAGGTTCACATGTTGTGACATCGAAAATGATATGTTTCGCATGTTCAGACATGTCACAAACCAAAACTGTCAGATTTTTGATGCTATGAAAAACTTTCGCACAACCGCCCGGAAACGCAGTTTCCGGGCAAAAGAAACACATGTCCAGAAATAAAGGTCCGTCCATCTCGATGGAAGGTTACCTTATTTCTGTTATGTGTTTCCTGCGAACAGTTTCTTCATAACAGCAGAAGAAAGTCAAATGATATTTTGCCCGATAAAACTTGCAAAGATATCAAACAAATGGTAACTTGTACCATTCAGAGAATAATATATTCGATGCTTGGCATCAAATATTTATTCCGAAGTTATATCATATTTCAACAAAAGAAATCCAAGCAATCTGGAATCACTGCATGACAGAAGAAGCGCTCGGTCACATCTTTTTTACATTAGACGCGGGGCGACTTGGAGTTGAAGATTGTGTATGCCATCGCATACAGTAGTGATGCATGCCGCAGCATGCAAGCACGGAAGCATGAAGTCGACATGCTTTGCTCATTCACCCCCACGACCCAAAGCACAGTCGACTATCTCATCGAGAGACAGTTCAAAGCGCTTACCGTGTGAGACGCAGGTCACCACGGGAAGGGTCGTCTGCCACGTTAGCACAAGTGTTCACACGCTCAAAGCATACGTTAAGACAGTGGGTGTCGCACACCTCGTGGGTGCTTCTCACAAGTTGCGCCCCGAAGGGATTGGACGAAGTACCAGTGACCATGCACGCCAATGTTCCCTCATTGTCAGTGAAGACGACTGTATTCGTCCCTGCCAAGAGCTGGTGCCATAGGTGCAAGGCTGCAAAGATTGCGAGGCATTCAAATTCAAAAATTGGGTTGCCACTTTCGGGGTTTACTTTAGCGATGACGCCAGGCGAAGCGAACTCACTAAAGTATCCAAGCTTCGTTCACAATCGTTGATGAGTACGCCTCCCAAGCCAACTTTGTCGCTCTCACATGAGGCGTCAACGTGAACGTGCATTGTGTTCAACGTATTGGTGCTTATGCAACGAGGGGACCCAAAGTTCACACGATTTCGAAGGGTCAGGAGCGCCTCCTTGGTAGGATCATTATAAGGCGACCCTCGCCAGCGCACACAAAGCGCGTGAGCTGTCGTGTGAGCTGTCGTGTGAGCTATGCCGGCTGATTTTCCTGCAACCTGCGCCTCAGCAAACTGCAATCGGCCACGGAGCCGCTCTCCCCATCGTTGCGTCCAAGGACAAGGAAACATGAGATTCAAGGATACATAAAAAATGCTTTCGAAGAGCTCTTGTTTTACCTCGCTTCGGTGTTGCACATGAAATTTTTTCCAAGCTGGGAACTCTCTAGGTTAGTTTTGAGCTCTGGGACCTTTGCGATGCAATTGAAAGGATATTCCTTAGTCCTCGAGGTGGTCCACCCCAGCAGCTGGAAGACCAAGTTGACATCTATGTCGCAGAGTTGAGCCAGCGGTCCAACCTGAGCCGACACATAGTCGTCGAAGTAAATAAACGCTGATATGAACCCATCACAACCGAACTAAAATTTTCCAAAGCCCTAAAGAAACTCTGCAAAACCCATGTACGCTGTAACGGGAGCCAAAAGTCCTGGCCAATATGCCAAAGGTAAATTTTTGTAGGCCTTATGAAGGTCCCAAGCCTTCAGGACCAGCTGATGCAAGGCACATTTGCAGTCCTGTTGCAACCTGTCAGCTAAACCCGCCGCGACACAATCCGCGGAGTGCAAAGTGATGGTATCAGCGGCCGAGGCTGTGGAGTTCAGCCCACTCTCCAGGTAGTTGTCTGTTGTTGGTCTGATCTTGTTGTTTTGCATCACTCCGAAGCGTCGGGTTACCAAGGAAGAACCCTCTACTAGGCATTCCATCGGCAGAGGTCCCATTAGCCAGCCCCGACGAACTTCGTCTAAAGTTGCATCGTATGTACCTCGGTCGATCTCGAGTTGATGATTCCCTTCCGAAGTTCCACAGCAGATTGCTTCAAGTCATGCACGGATGGATGCACTTGTGCGCTTAGCCCGGAACTCCGGACAACTGGGCATGGCACCCTCCAGCTGGAAGCCGTGGCTCATGTGTTGCACGATCTCTCGGTCGGGGTGCTCTGCTTCTTCAAGCAACTCGCGGAACAGCATAGTTCATTTGCCGGCCTGCAATGGTCAGGCAGAGTGGCCTTGAACTCCTCTCCTCCTCCGACTCGGTGAGCTCATAAGCCCTGGCAACCCATTTCCTAAGAACCTCAGTCCGATGACACCCGATGGACGCCAATGATCCTTCGGTAAGCCGGTCAATGGAGTCCTTCAAGTCTAGTGGCAAGCTCAAGCCCACGTGCCTTGGGTGACCTCCTACCAAGGCCTGCTCGATGAACTCACCGGGCGTCCAAGGTATCCCAACTACGACCCTATGCTCAGGACTAGGGGAAGGGCAGGCGAGGCAGCTGAACCCGAGGGCACTAAACCACCTACGAGTGGGGAGGAGCTGAAGTCGTTGAAGTTGCCCGGCAAAGAAAAGCCGCACGCTGCAAGCTCCTGTCGAAGCAGCGGTTGCACGGACTCAAAACCCTTGGCGGTGAAGGCAATCAAGACATCACGGTTTCCACCTGTCCATGGCATGGGGCAACGTCGAACCAATGGGTCTATGAACATACGACAATCCACGTACCCAATCACCTTCCCTCGCAGTGAGGGCTGAGCTGGGTCGGTGTGAAAAACAGAGCGCGCAGCAC
>CAJNJA010056042.1:5448-24501 GCA_905231915.1 Symbiodinium necroappetens | reverse complement strand
CGGTAGTGGTTTAAGGTTTTAGGGTTTAGGGTTTAGGGGTTTTGGGTTTTGGGTTTTGGGTTTAGGGTTTCAGGGTTTAGGGTTTAGGGTTTAGGGTTTGGGTTTTGGGGTTTGGGGTTTGGGGGTTTTGGGTTCAGGGTTCAGGGCAAGTCAACATAGCAACATCACAGCGACCACGTCATCACCACCACCACCGGTTGGGATCTAATGTAGGGGTCCAGAAGCACTCAAAACAAATAAGCTTGCCCAAGTAAGGGCCCCGAACAGCCAAATCCAAAAGTTGCAGAATCCGAAGTCCTTCCCACGTCGAATTTCAATCAGAACAACAGCAAAGTTACGGTTTAGGGTTTCATTAGTGTGTTTAGGGTTTAGTGGGCTTCCGGGTTGAGGTTACAGGAGGGTTTCTCGAACTTATGCCAGATTAAAGGTGTCTCTTTCCTACACAAGGATTGGGAAAGGATACAGGAAGCGCCTCTGTATCACTCGTCGTACCAGCGCAAAGACGGCATCACATCGGACGTACCCACGGGTGTGTTTCGATTGCCTCAGGTGCTGCCCTTCTCACCATTCTGTGTGACTATCCATGGGTGAGAATCGAAGACCTCGTGGAGCTTGACGTGTTGTGAGTCACATCCTTCGAAGAGGATTACCGAAACAGCCAACACATTCTACACCTCCTGCACTTCAACAAATAACCCTAAACCCTAACACCTAAACCCTAAACCCTAAAAAGGTCGGCCGCGTCCAGTTGGTCCGCACCAGCCTCATGCAGATGCCCCAGGTCTTGGCGCGCCTGCGGCAGTATGTCTTCTACGCGCCGCACGAGCTCGTCAACATCGTGATCGTGACAGAAGCAGAGAAATCGATCAAGCCTATAATCCCGAAATCCCGAATCCCGAAACCCGAAACCCTAGTATTCTTAGAGTGTGAGGCCCTAGAATTTGGCGCGCTGTAAGCTCTCAGAGGCTTCTTTCTGAACCCCAAAGAGCAACTCCTAAGCCCCGTAAACCCTACCTTAACCTGCCAAAACCTACTTTTTTGTAGGTTCCTATTATTATAAATCCTAATATGGATTTCTTAGGGACCCTACAAAAAAGGTAGGTTAAGGTAAGGGTTTAGGGTTTAGGGTTTGCACCCCTGAGCCGCCCTAAACCCCAAAGCCTAAACCCCCAAGCCCCTAATGTAGGAACCTGATTCGGAAACCCTGGCCCTATAACCCCAATATACTAGGGTTAATATTAAGGACCCTCATAAAGACCCAGGGTTTGTTAATCAGGTTCCTACCCTAAACCAACACATCTACTCAAGGAGACTTCACAGTTCAGCCATCCGGACGTCCTGATCGGGCCGAGATCTCAGCACCACTTGGCCTAACGTCTTAGGGTCCTTTGGTTTTAGGGTTTAGGGTCCTTTGGGTTTAGGGTCTAGGGTTCAGGGTTTAGGGTTTAGGGCTTACTGCAGTCCTGAGATTTAGAAAAGGCTTGCGGGGTTTAGGCGCATTGTGGGTTTAGGGTTTAGGGTCATAGGGTTTAGACGTTTTCGATGTAGAGGTTTTGGCGTGGGGGTTTCTTGGGTTTAGGGCCGTTTCGGGTCTTGGTTTAGGAGATCTCTAAGAATTTCGACAGCCAGCACGCATCAGGCACCCGCCCGAGTGCGCTTTTGGAATGACAACATGAGTTTTTGTGATTTTGGGGGGCTCTACAGCAACATTGTCGCTGTCGTCAGACCCCTGCAGGATTTGTGAGACATGACGACCTCACGCTGTGGGAATCTGACATCCTGGAACAGAGGCTATCTCGAGCTCTTTGAAGAAAAAGGTTCCTGCTTCAAGAGGTCTCAGTTGAGGGATCAAACCCTAAAGCCCTAAAACCCTAGAACCCTAAACCCTAAATCCTAAACCCTAAATCTTAAACCCTAAATCTTAAACCCTAAACCCTAAACCCAAACCCTAAACCCTAAACCCAACCCTAAATCCTACAAGCAAACATCCTGGACCCTACGTGGCAGAATCCCAAAGCCCGGTCCCCAGCTGCAAGCCGTAACTTCCAGACCACAGATATCCCAGGAGTTTGGTTTCGGGTTCAGGGTTTAGGGGTTTAGGGTTTAGGGTTTAAACACTCCAAATCTTCGCAGCAAGAAGGAAGGTACACTCACTAAGACGTAAGTATCAGCTTTAGATTTAAACCTAGGCCCTAAACGTCAACCGACTCTCAGTCTGAACCCTGAGCCCCTAAACCCTAAACCTTAAACCCTAAGCCCTAAACCCTAAACCCTAAACCCTAAGCCCTAAACCCTAAACCCTAAACCCTAAACCCTAAGCCCTAAACCCACTCCTTTCTGAGGCTCACTTGGTTGGCTTTCCGCTTCGGGGGGCTCCGACAAGGCCATCCGGGCCGGTGGTTTAGGGTTTCAGGGTCTCAGGGTCTCAGGGTTTAGGGTTTAGGGTTTAGGGTTTAGGGGTTTTGGGGTTTAGGGTTTAGGGTTTAGGGTTTAAGGGTCTAGGGTTTAAGGGTTTCGGGTTTAAGGGTCTAGGGTTTAAGGGTTTCGGGTTTAGGGTTTAAGGGTTTAAGGGTTTTGGGTTTTTGGAGTTTGGGTTTGAGGGTTTGGGGTTTGAGGTTTGGGTTTAAGGGTTTTGAGTTTGAGGTTTGGGTTTAAGGGTTTTGGGGTTTGAGGTTTGGGTTTAAGGGTTTTGGGGTTTGAGGGTCTAGGGTTTAAGGGTTTTGGGTTTGAGGTTTGGGTTTAAGGGTTTTGGGTTTGAGGTTTGGGTTTAAGGGTTTTGGGTTTTGGGTTTGGGGTTTAGGGTTTAAGGGTTTTGGGGTTTGAGGTTTGGGTTTAAGGGTTTGGGGTTTTAGGTTTAGGTTTAAGGGTTTGGGGTTTGAGGTTTAGGGTTAAGGGTTTAGGTTTGAGGTTTAGGGTTGTGGGGCTGAGGTCCAGTTGAGGGAGTCTGCCAAGTACTGGTGGAATCCTAACCGTGAACAGCCGAAAGCGCTGTTTGTGAGCGTAGTGTGCCACAGGATCACAGCAAGATCGCTGGCCTCGTCATTCTTTGGGTTGTAGCCGAGAAGGCAAACGACACTACCCGGGTCAAAGCCTTGAAGTTGATCTGCTCTAGCATTGCTTTCGGAGTGGCCCGAGAACAAACCGCAGATGTGACCCACACAGGGCTTTGGGGGGCTCCTTATACTAAAGTTATACTATAATAGACACGAGCGCCCTATTTTGTAATGATTAAGACCCTTACATAATATATCACAGTATAAAAATTTAAACACAAACCGTATTTTGTAATTACTAAGGCCCCTAGAGTAGGGCGTACTTAGAGTTTCAGGGCGTTGGCTTCTTGGGTTAAAAGGGGGGTTTTGTCGGCCGAGGGGCTCGGAGTCGTGGGGTTTTGGGTAGAATGGTCTCGGGGAGCTTAGGCTCAGGGTTTTGGGGCTTCAGGGTTTAAGGTTTTAGGCCGTAAAAAGTGGGGTTTTGGGAATGGACTTGAGTCTTGGCAGCTTAGCTTAGGATTTTGGTTTGAGGCCATGAAAGAGTCTTGGCTTTGGGGCGTTAGGGCTCTTTGGTTTTGAAGAGTGGATGGGGTTTCAGGGCTCAGGGGTTGGGGTTCAGCTTTGTTGCGTTGCCAGATTTCAGAACCCTCACATGGAGAGGTCGCCGGAAGGGATGGTCTCTTTCTAAAACCCTATGGGTCCAGGTACCTAATAATCATATACTCTCCCAAATACTAACCTACAAAACTACTATCCGTAACCCAAGTACATGATTATTAGGTCCTTTGGACCCTTAGGGAAAAGCCACAGAGGATCCAGACAAAAGGCAAGGAGCTAGCACTCGAAACACACATCTTTCGTGGGGCTGGTCGTGTTTCCTGGGAAGGGGGGCAACAAAGGTAGTGCATATTGAGCTTCAAAACCCTCTAGAAACCCTTGTGAAGCTTTTCTTAAGCCAAGCAAGAGCAGCACAAATCCTAAACCCTCAAACCTAGGCCCCTTACCTAAACCCGTAAAGCAAAAGCCCCTAAATACTAAACCCCAGGCAGCCCACCCCTAAACCCTAAACCGCCAACCCTCCGCCCCTCCCCAACCCTAAACCCTAAACCGCCAACCCACCCCTCCCCAACCCTAAACCCAAACCCCTAAACTCCTGACCCCTAAGCCCCTAAGCCCTAAACCCTAAACCTTAAAACCCTAAACCGTAAACCCTAAACCTTTAAAAAAACCCGTAAAAAACAAAACAGCTAAGCTGCCGGCGCCGAGGTGATTTCAGGCGAGCCCTCAGAGGCCGAGGGCCGCTTGAGGGTGGGATTCTGGATGCGTTTAAGGACTTCACGGTTTGGGGTTTTGGGGTTTGAGGGCTTTTGGTGTTTAGCGATTTTGGGTTTAGGGGTTTAGGGTTGAGGGGTTTAGGAGTTTAAATTAGGGTTTAGGAATAATTTGGGATGCTATAAGGACTTCAGGATTTAGGGTTCAAGGCGGACCCTTCATGGGGCTTAAGTAGAGCAACCTTAAGAAGCAGAAGGTTTACCATGCCTAAATAAATGCCAATACTATTTCGGGGGTTCCTTCTTCTAGTCATGATTATATAGCATAATATAGCTCCAAAACCCTATTCTGATTATTAAGACCCCTACATTGGGCAGGCTTGGCGTCCTTCTTACGAGAACAGACTAGCGTAGCCCTGCTTGTAGATTGGGTCTTGGGTGTTTTAAAGTAAGTAAGGGTTCTGTTACTGCTGGGGTTTAGGGTTTAGGATTTAGGGGTTAGGGTTTAGGGCTTAGGGTTTGGGATTTAGGGGTTAGGGTTTAGGGCTTTTTGACGGACATGCCTGGGCGAGTCGCGCGCGTCAAATTCGCTTGCAAAGGTCTCCGAAAGAAAAAATCGGCGGTGATCGCCTCATCGGCCGCTAAAAGGACCGGCAAAAGAGATGCTCAGCATCCTTCGGCCAAAATGGCCGGCGAAAGTGCCGCTTCTGAGCGCCCCACCCCCCTATGGCCTAAGGGTAGCCCAGAACGGCTTAGGACCCAAGAGCTTTGCACTTGGGCGCCATGCCGGAACATGTGCACCAGTGAAGGGCTCAGGGTCGATGTCTGCTCCGTCGTATACTCTCTGGCAGGTAGCAGAACGGTCAAGGTGTGCTGCTAGGCGAGCGACTGTCCAAAATTGGACAGAGCAGACCTCGCAGCACGTTCCGTGTACGACTCTGCGGCCTCTGGCATATTGCTGATGTCGTTTGGAGAGGTGAACGCAGAGGCGTCGATGAGTGAGGAAAGAGGCCCCGCACTCCTGGCAAACGTGAGTGAGCCGTGGATCATCACAAGAGATGATCTCTACAGCGTCTGTCTGTTCCTGTCGTTGAACGACATCGGCCCAGTCGACCGGGGGTCGCTGAGCCCGACAGCATCTGAGATACCGACGGCAAGCCCTGCGCAGGGCCCGACCCTGGCCTGAGAAGTGGCACGCCAAGGCAGTGAGGTTAGTCGGCACGCCCTCATGCAGCAGGGTCTGCAAAGCGGCAGAAGGGAAGACAAGCTTCGCGGCATCGCACGCCTGTTGAAGCCATCGCCCATCTGCGAGGAAGCCAGGCCAGCTCGGTCGCATGTCGTCCTGGAGAACATAGGCCAAGGCTCGGACCTGGTTAACCCTGAGGTATTCTTCGACCGATGGTAGGTCCAGCGCGGAAAGCACCTCCGACTGTGTGAGGAGCGCCGCGCGGTATCCGGTCAGAGGGCGAATGCATTGCCGGAAGACGGAGTTGAGGGGTCCGGTGGCAGCGTCGACCTCATGGCGGGAAACTAACCTCCAAAGTCCCGAGCCATGAAGAAAGCAAGGAATGATCCGGCTCAGAATCAGCTCCCGCTTTTCATGGAAGAGCAGAAATGGGTTGCGTAGAAGCTTGCTCTTAATAGGCTTGAAAGCAGCATACAAGAGCTGAGCACGCCTTTTGAGGTTGGGAGTCTCTGAAAGCTCGGCGTTGATGGAGGTGCCCAAGTGCACATAGCTGGGCACAACACGGAGGGGGACAGCGGTGGCCTGTGGCCCCGGCAAGATAACACAAGGGTTTTCCTTGGCTAGGAGTTGTCGGCGAACGCCTCTGGATCCATGGCCCTTGATGGACACAATGGCCTCCGTCTTACCAGCTCCAAGATTCGCCGAGAGACCCAAGGCCCTAAGCCTCGCAACAACTCGGGTTCCCAAGGTAACCAGGATCGGCTCCACCTCTCGGGGGCCGGGGGCAGTGAAGAGCACCACAACATCATCAGCCCATGTGGGCGTCTCTGCGCCGCGGCCTTGAGTGCGGTGGATTTCAACATGCGGTGAAGTTCCCGAATCCCGCAACAAGGCCTCTATACCTGAAAGAAACCGGCTAAACAGGAATGCGAATAGAGTGTCTGCCACAGGTGACCCTGGCGCGGTTCCCGTATTAGTGGCATAGAGTGTCGTGCCAGGACAGCCATCAATATACCACGTATCCTGCAACTGTGCCAGGATAATGCGGTGCAGTTCCGCCGGGAGCCGCAGCGCACGTAGCCACTCTCCGTCCTGCATCTCCTTCAAAAAGGCCTGTTGGTCTGCAGTTTCTGTGAAAAACAAAGCAGCCCGTTGCCTCAACTCTTCGGGCGACCAGCAATGGAAAGGCCCGGCACTATAGAAGTCACGGACAATGGCATAGTAGGCCGAAGCGCAGTCTACGAAGAGGGCGCCGCCAGAGCCACCAGAGGCAGAAAGACCCTGAAGGTGGGCTCGAACAAGGGCTGACGGCTGGTCAAGGGTATGGCACGGAATGCCGCCGTGCTGCCCTGCAGCTCGCACAGATTCCAGAGCGCCCAAGGCTGAAGGTCGCCAGGCTTTCTGGAAAGCTTTGGCGTCCGTCTCCAGGAGCAGAATGGCTCTCCATCCCTGGACGGTGCCCGGATCCTTGGAGCCTTTCGGAATGGAGTGCGCCTTCCCACCAGACCACTGAACTGGGTTCACCCCTCTGGCCAACAGCTTGAGGACAATGGGTCCGTAGGCTAATGCAGCAGTCACAGGGTTGGAAGCAAAGACTTCGGCTGGCAAGCCCGAGCGCCCCGGTGCACGACCTCCTTGCAACCCTAGAAAGCCACGAACCAGATCAACTAAAGAGGGTGCACATGCGATGTCAAGCGTCCCTGGAAGAGGGCGGATTGTGTTGCAAGAGGCAAGGAACTGGCCGGGAGACACAGGCACCGCGCGCTCAGCTGCCGCGTAGGAAGCCCCCAAAACACGCGTGACAGCGGACGCCCCTACATACTCCTGACCATCCTGCGCAAGCACTGGTAGAAGTTTGGGAGGCTTGAACTTGCGGCCCTGCCTGGTGATGGCGCGCATGAGGTGCGCAAACTTTGCGGGCCCAGATCCCCGTGCAGAGGCGATCTGTCGACGGCTAAATTCGGCCTTGTCCTGCAACATGGCGACGCGGACCTGCTTGCCAACGCTCACAGTAGCTGCACAAGCCTCAGACAGGCGTCTTTCTGCCGCGCCACAAGCCCTGCATTGTTGCACGCTGGCCGCGCCGGATCGCCAGGCTGAGAAGAGAGCATGCAGACGCGTGCGGCGGGAGCACTTGGCCGCAGCTCGAAGAATCTGGCGGCAGTGGCGATGGCGGCGCACCAAGGCCAAGGTAGCCTCTGACACAGCAGGATGTCGTGCTGGAGCGGGTAGTCGTGGGAGCTCCTTCACAAGCCGTGCATGAAGGTGCTGGTGGAAGCACTGCACATGAGTAGACACATCAGTGTCCCAACTTACCTGTGGCAAATCAGCAATGGCGGCAGCAGCGATCTGTTGGCCTTCGGCGGTGCATAGAGCGCGGCGGCAAAAGGAGCGGTCCACAGCAGGGAAGTTACCAACAACACAGGCTTGCACATTGCCGAGAAGCGGCCAGTGGTCAAAGCCTTGGTGCTGATCTTGAAGATCCGGAGTGTCAAGGGTGGTCAAAGCAGCTTGCCATTCAGAAGGGCATAAGATGTAGTCGATTAAAGCATCCTTCCCTGCGGGGCTGGTCCATGTGCGCAACAATTTGCCGGTGTTGCTGACTGGAGCCTGAGACACCAAATCAAACTCAGCGGCAAAACCTAGAAGGGCGCGGGCATTGCAGCAGACCGGCATCGAGGACAGGGCGTTCGGGGGGAAAGGAGCCTCGTGCTTGAAACGTGCATTGGCATCCACACCAACCAAAAGAATACAGCCACGCGGCACACGCCGGACCTGGGCTGCGAGCTGTGACCACCAGGCATCTCTGACCGAATCAGCAGCATCGGCAATCGGGGCATGACCCGACACGAGGCCAAAGTGGAAAGGGCCCGCCGAAACGGTTGCCACAAGCAGTTGCGGGCTAGCATGAAGGATAGAGAAAGAAGATCGGTCCCACCCCCATTCCTGCTTGGGGTTGGAGACCACAGTAACCCGGCGATGCAGCCAAATCTGGCATCCACCAACCCCCGCCGAGGAGCAAGGGGCATTGAGCATCCAGTAGTCGTCATCGGACGTCACCCCGGTCAGACCTAGGCGGGTCTCTTGAAAGAAGGCTAGTTGGGCCGAGCAACGTCGGAGCCCTGCTGACATCATAGTTTGAGCGGGGGCGCCTCGGAGCGAGAGGCAGTTGTACTGAAGCATCTGACACCGTATTTCCCCGTGTTGCTGAGTGGTGTTGGGGGCAAGCTGAAGGATAGCAGCGTCAGGAGAGGTGCTGGGAGGGACTTCACAGGCAGCCTTGGTCCAGGCCCCGGTACCAGAGAGGCTAGGAAGTTGCGGTGTAGAGCGGTAACGGGGGGCAAGAAGCCAAACCCAGTCGCAAACTCGCTCTTGCACGCCAGCCCAGAATGTCTCTGCGGTCGTAAGTGCAGCGGTTGGGATTGCCCCCCTGGCCGCCCCCTTGGCCAAAGCATCAGCGATGTCATTGAGAGCGCAGCCAGCGTGAGAGCGGATGTGCAGAGGCATGACACACTGGAGGTGGGCAGTGGACGCGAGAGCCAAACCGGCGAGTGCCCGCGCGGAGGCGTCTTGATGGCCAAAGTCTGCATTCCCAAAAGCGACCTGTAGCGCCGAGGTGCAGTCGCTAGCGATCGCCACAGGAAGGGGTCGGTGGGCGAGCGCAATAGCACGTGCGTGGACAAGCGCACAGAGTTCGCCGTCGAAGGCCGAGAGACCTGGGCAGGTGCCGCAAAGAAAGCCAACACGGACGATGCGACCGGAACATGGGCCCAAGGCCACAACAGACCATCCAGCTTTCCGAGATTGTCGAAAAAACGAGCCATCAGTGAAAAGATGCAGAGCCTGCAAGGGGTCCGATCGATTCCACTTTGGGAGGGCAGCCCAGCCCGAGGCGGCAGAACTTAACAAGTCCGGCAACCAAGGGAGCTCCTCAGTGAGATTGTGCAAGCCGTGATCTCGCAGGAGAAAGTCGAGCATGTCGGGTGCAAGTCCAAACCCAATGCCAATGGCGGGGGAGGGTAATCCCTCCACAAGGCTGACGGCAACCTTGGATCCAGGAGGTGGATGTGAGTCCGCGCCTCCGGTCTGCTGTTGGACACCTGAGGCCTTCCCAGAGCAAGCGCACAAGCGGCGGCGCCCGAGCGGCGTCGGGACAGCCTGGCGGACGGTAGCCCGAGCTGCAGTAAGGTCGTCCGCACGGAAGGTGGACTGCAGAGGTGGAGCGGCTTTGCGAAGGGAAGCCTGAAGCTGCAGCAGGGACATATCATCGCGGCTGCGCGAAGCAGCAAAAGCACCGACACAGGGCCTTTCCCTGATCACCGCAGCGTGGGTCAGCCGCGGAAAGACTAGCTCCATCCCACGCCGAATAGGAAGCTGCAGGGTGTCTAACCGACAATCGGGATCCACAGAGAGTTGAAGCATAGTGGGTGTCTCGTCGGGTGCCGGGTATAGAACAGTGAGCAGATGGGCGCGCGATGGAATGCTGACGGCTATAGGGACAGTCCCAGAAACAGCCTCAGGCAGAGCAAAAGTGGTCCCTGCGTCAAAGAAACCCGAGTATGTGAGAAACCGCATGACCTGCTCGCTGGAAGGCACCTCGTCACTAGGGACGTACAGAAGCATTGGAAGGTGCGACGGCCCCAGCACAAGGTATGGGTGGCTGCGCGCGCCTGGTTCCCCCAGGTCCAAACCTTGCTCAAGGAGCCTGAGTCCAATTGCCTCGAACAGATAGTTCCGAGTGTTCCACCGGGAGTTGAAGGACATATCCCCTCGCACAAAGCTGCGAAGTCCCGGCAACCGGACTGGATGCGCGAAAAGACGCAGCTCAGGCAGAACTTGGTAAAGATATGCAGCTGTCCAAACGCGTGCCGCCAACGGACCTTGATACAACTGTATAAGGTCTCCAGTTATAAGGGTACGCCTGCAACCCTGTAGCGGAGAGCCGTTTAAGGCAGCTGTGAGCCCGCGCCGCACCTGCGCTGGAGCTAACAGTCCTTCTGCTTGTGTGTCTCTGTCCAGTGTAAGGGCCACCAAGAGTGACCCGTCCAAGGACTGGTCCTGTAATATCACCACATCCCGGTCCACGTCCGGCAAGTCAACCACCACAAAACCGACAAGCAAGGTGTGGGGCGTAGCTGCAGCCCGGGGCATGGCCGCGGCCACGGTGACCACGGGCTCTCTGGGAAGCCGACCGTGTATGGCGAGCAGCATGAGCAGGTCTGTGAGGGATGCAGCCAGGTTCAGTTGGGAGAGACGCTGGGGCGCAAGACGCAGCAGAGTCCCTCCCCCGGCAAGGGTGAAAACAACAGAGGGCTCGGTGGGTTGCGCAGTGGCCACGGCAGTTGTGGTGCTGGTGGTGGTGCCGCTCATCCCGAAAGGAAGTGGCACCCTGAGGTCACGTCGCACAGCTATCCACTGTGAGGCGGTAAGGTCGGGGGGCGACTGCTCCCAGACCTGGCCCAGCTCATCCTGGATGAAAACCCCATCCACAGCCAGCAGCCCCTGCAGCACACTCGTGAGTTCTGGAGCCGCCTGTAGCAGTGCCACGAAAAGGTCACTGCAAGGAGTCCCCGGGTCAACGTTAACGGTAATGACACCCCCTCCAAGCTCACGTACATCGAGGGGGAGCGAGACTTGATCATCGCCGGCAGTGGCGGCCGTGACAGTGAGCTGTGGTGTCGGCAGGCCTGGTATTGGGAGGCTGAGAAATCGCACCATGCGGGCAGTGGTGTGCGAGTGCGCCGCCGCTTCTTGCAAGTATTGTTCAACAGTCCAGTCGTCCTGTGCCTGATGAATGCCAGCCGGTCCTTCGCAACTAAAGACAGCAAAGTCGCGGCCCTGTTCACCAGGATGGGCGCCGGAATAAAAGCAAAGCTGTGCAGCAGGCAGGCCACGAACCTGCGCAGAAGATAGCTGCTCGGGATAAACCTGGAAGGGCAATGCAACAGAGCTCTGGCCTTGGGGACAACTGGGACGAAGAAGACAGGCACCAAGCAAGGAGGGCGGCCGGTCCGTAGGCGGTTGCTCAACAGCGACGGCAGCGATAGTGAGTGTGGTGGAGGCATCGGCTGCTGTAGTACTCCCGTAGGAGATACGCCTGTGGCGCCAGGGGCCAGGGCGAGCAGCAAACTCAGCCCATTCAGGGCCGTCTGCTGTATCCTCCCAAGCCTCAATCTCCCTGCCATCTTGGTCAAGCAGGTAAAGATGGCCTGCCGCATGTGCCGCAGCCCACTCACCGGTGGCATCCAAACCTTTGTCATGAAGAGCCTCCCAAACGGTAGTAGTAGGACTGGGAAAGAGGACTTCCACAGTGTGCACAAGGCCGCCGATCCCCCTCAAGTCCAGGGGCACAGAACGGCACCCGACAGGCGCCCTTGCAAGTGTCAGCACAAGTTGCGGTGCAGCAAACCCCGGCATGGGCCGTGTCACCAAAAAGACAAGCCTAACCCGCTCCTGAACTTCCCTGACTGCGTCCGTGATGAAATCTATCAGGCGCCACTCACGTGGAGCCGAACGTTGCCGATGGTCCAAACGCGGCTCAAACAAGGTATAGTAACGCCGGGCGGACTGCGCCGGAGGAGGCGTGCTAACACATGCGTAGTCCATCGGAGGGTAGTACTGTTGCCCCGCCATCCAAGTAGGCCGTAGCGGGATCTGTGCTGAGATAGTGTCGCGCAGATCGGACAGAAGGCTGGGTGGAGGCCGGTAGCCGCGCGACCCTGGCGCTGGACCCGAGGGGCAGGAAACCCCCGCGCGGCAGGGCTGGAACGAGGTGGGCCCGCGACCCTGTGCATGCAAAGTAAGGGACAGAGTAGCGATCAACCCCACGTCGGCCGGAGAGAAGCAGGAAGCCAGGCCAAGGGGGGCCACACCAGGAAAGGCACTGTCCGGATGCACTAACCCCGAGGGGAAGGAACCGGCAAGCTCATTCGGCGGAAAGGGGGCCGGAGAGGTTATCAGCCGTTGGTAAAGGTGGTAAAGCATTGCAGTGCACACCCGCATTGGTGGCACATGCTGCGGCAGCAAAGTAACCTCTTGTTCGGGGTCGCCCGGGGCCGCAGTGGAGTTCGACAGAAAACCGCTCCAACAGTCGCAAGGCGTGCACACGCGGTCAGCAGCGGGGTTCGACAGGGAACCGCCCCGTCTGCTGCGAGGGTTGCAAAACGCAGTAGTGAGTTTCGGCGCGGGGCAGCCGTCCTGCAGAGTTTGTGCAGTGCGCGAAGACATAGTGATAGCCGCCTCAGCAACGACACGAGATTGCACTGGTGAGGATGGTGAGGAGGAGTGAAGGGGGTCCCAGACAAGGGCGACGAGAGGCGCTGCCTGTGCACAGTCCGGTTGATTCTCAAGTGGATGTAGGCGCGCTTGCACATCCAAAGATTTTTGGAAACAGTCCTCGGCGTGCAGCAGAACACCCGAAGGCACAATGGTTTGGTGCCGAGGCATGAGGGCAAGCTTTTGCTCGGTCGCGACTCGACCAAGGTCACATCGGTAGGCGACTTGCATCAAGCTAACACCATCCTGGCCTGCGTTGGCCTCCTCCGGCAGCAGATCAGAGGCGTCGAGATCCGCAGCTGCTGTCGTGTCAGTGTCCACGCCTCGTACAAAGTCAGGTCCGAGAACTTGATATGGTATAGCGCGGAAGGGCTGGCCCCCCGGGAGCTGAAGCTGGAAGTCCCGGGCAGGGCGTCGCAGGGCAGGGCAAGCTTCATGGATGCGGGCACGCGCTTCACTCTCGGTAAGTCCCGGAAATAAAACCACCGTGCAAATGCGACCTCCGGCTGGTCGAAGGTCGACCGGGTAGGCGTGGCCTGGCAATGGCACCCAGGAAGAGGTGGCACAGATTTGAAGCGCGGGGAGGCCGGGGAGCCTAGACAGCAAGACCCTAATATTCCTTAAGCGCGGGATAGCTCGGCGGATGTCCTCAACAACGTCAGCGAGGCTCCATCCAAGACCGAGGTCCCTCACCTCTGCGTGGTTCTCCACAGAAAAAAGAGCATAGAGATTCTGCTGTGATCTCGAAGTCACGCCTCCGGTGGCCCTGAAGCCAGTGAACCATGAGTGTTGAGACACGCAAAGGTTCCGGGCCGCGTCGCCGTTCAGATCCTCAGGCAGGATGTGGACAAAGGGCGGAGCAGAATTCGGCAAAGACTCGCCCTTGGAGTCCGGATAGGCAGGCCTGGGAGCAAACACCAGCACTGGTTGCACAGGCCTCTTGTCAAGCAGGCCAAGATAAAGACTTGCGGTGCCGGCAACAGGCCGCACACGCTGCAATGTCGAAGAGGACATCGGGGCGCAGGTAGCCAGGCCGGTGCAGGGCAGGGAAGGCTGCAGGGCAGTGGACCTTGGAAACCTGGGGCAACGACCTGCTTGTGCCAGCTGCCTACCAAACCTATTCAAGGCGGCGATATGCCGGTTCCCTCCTGCGAAGCGTAGTGGCACAGGATGCGGAGCCTCATGTAGACAACTCCCTGAGGTTGGTGCAAAACCTGTGTAGAAATCAACTGTATGTACAGCATCTCCTGTACAGTTATATGTACAAAGTAGTTCGTCCTCGATCGGGAACTGTACGGTGGCCGGCTCAAGCAGGTAGGAAGGATCCTCAGCATCAAAATCCGGGCCAGCGTAAATACCAGGCTGCAGGCATTCATTTCCACATGAATCCACACTGCTTATACTGGTGATTCGTAAGTCCTCAGCGAGGGTCATGAAACTGTCCAAGCTCCTGTCACCAAGCTTGACCTCCATTTCAAGATTCGCCGCCAAAACTGCTGCCCATAAAGTGCAGGTAAAGTCACCCTCGTCCATTACCGAGTGACGTAGGCCGGTCGGCCCACCTAGCACACCGAGGCTACTAGGCAGGCCTATCCAGGGGGCTTCTTGGAGCCACCCTTGTCCGCATGCGCTGATGGCTGCTGCGAATCGCCACCACCCGTGCCTTCGTCTTTGCCTTTGGCATCGACGTTGCTTTGTTGTCGGCGGGGAGTCCGGCTGCCCTCCCTTGCTTTGGTCGCCTCGACGGCAGCCGCGGCTTCCTGGTGCGCTTGCTGGAGCAGTCCTTGAATGCGGACGTTGTGCTCCCGGATCTGGTCCTGCGACTTCTGGTTCTTCGCCCGGATTTCCGCTTCCACCTCCACTGCAGTCGCAACCATGACCTCCGAGGCTTCGTCCTCGTCCATGTCGTCGTCCACAATGAAGGGGCCCTTGGTTTCGTGGCCATCGTTGGCCGCCGATGCAAGGGCTTGCGTCGCGTTGGCCAGTTTGACCGACAAATCGGCTTCCCGCTCCGCGAAGGTCGTCATGGCCTCCAGGCGGGATTCGCCTTGCTTGGACCAAAGCTCCAGAAGTTGCAGCACATAAGCCTCCCATGCAGCATTGTAAGCAGCACGGTCTGCACGTAGCTGCTCCAGCTCCTTGCGGAGCTGCACCTTCTCCGACACAAGTCGATGCATGTGTCGTCCCTGCTGGTGGGTAGATTCCACCTGATACTGTCCTAACTTCCTTTGCAACTCTGGCGGAAGCTGATCTGCAGGAATACTGGCCAAGACCTCTGCAAGAAGACGCTTCTCCTCCACAGGTGTGCTGGCCTGAGGTGTTGGCGTGGCTGTTGCAGTCGGCCGCGCGGGCAACTTGATAGCCGGCGGCGTGGGCAACCCCGAGAGCGAGGGTGCCTCCAGGGGCTGGGCCGAGCTCGCTCCCGGCGGTGCAGCTGAATCCTTCCCTGCACCTTTCTTGCCTTTGCCCTTGCCTGGCTGTCCTTTGGGTCGGCGCCGTGGGGATTGTGGCCTCCAAGCTGTATCTGCACGACGCCGAGGTGAAGCTGGCTGGCTCGGCCACCAGCTCTGGTGCCATGGTGGCTGCCCTTGCTCCGTGGTATAGGCATGATTGTGTTGCCAGCCCTGCGAGCGGGACGTGGCAGCATCCCATGGGCTGCCACACTGTCCACAAAAGCTGGCAGAAGCCTTGACTCGTTGGCCACAAGTACATTGCCAAGGAGTTCGCTGTGCCATGTCGGGTTCCGGTTGCTGGAGCCTGCTCAAAGCCCGAGCAGGCAAAACGGACGCCGAGTGATGAGAGCGAAGAGTCTGTGCCGCTGCGAAAATCGCAGCTGGTGAGCCGGCACCCCCGGACAAAAAAGTCCTCAATAAGGTCCGCGCTTCTGTTCTCTCCCGCCGAGCACGGCGGTGCCACGACGGCTCCTTGATCGATCGCTTGGGTCTCGTACTGCAGGAAAATAGCCAGGAGGAGTCCAAAAAGAACTCGTCCTACCATCCACCACACCTTCCCAAACGGGATCCGGTTGGGCAGCGCCCGTGAATATCAAAAGCCAGCCACTATCCGCTAGTGGGGCCAGAAACTGAAATCCTCCCTCGCGATGCGTACAGGAGGTCCAGGGCACGTAAGGAATGCACCTTCACACCGACGGCACAACAGCAGCGTGCGGTGGAAGTCGTGGGTCAAAACCACACGTAGGGCCAGCGGAGCACCAAATTGCGGACCACAAAGGGAAACTACGCAAAGTGGGCTCGAGCCGACACCTCGGGTTTAGGGCTTAGGGTTTAGGGTTTGCTGGGGTTTTGATAGATCTATATGGGGTGTTTAGCAATCTAGGGCTTTGGGAGGCAACCCTAAGCTTGGGCGTAGGACGGAGAGAGGAGAGGCTTTGGGTATAGTCCCGGCAGGACCTTATAGCTGGGCTTAGGGCTGGGCTGCGTTAGGGTTCAGTTCAAGGCGCCTTTTTTGCGGGCCCAAACCCTATGAGAACCCTGAAAGGTGGGTGAACCCTAATTAAATCCGAAACCCATAAGGGTCCATGTACCCAAATAGTAGATACTTTGGCCCCAAAGTACCCAAATAGGGACTACCTTAAGGCCAAAGTATCTATTCTTTGGGTACATGGACCCTTATAGGGGAAAGAGATCGCTTTCGGGTTCCGGGGGTCGCATTGAGCTCCCTTGCCGCAGCCCTGACGCGACTTCGCCGGGGCGACGCCGACGACGCCAAAGCCCGCTGAATCCTTGGTTTCCAAGGCTTCGCGTTTAGGGCCTGCTAAGGTTTGCTACTTGTAGGAGGTAATATATAGGGTTTGGGAAATATAGGGTTTCGGGTTTAGGGTTTAAGGTTTAGGTTTACTGCTTGTAGGATGTAATATAGGGTTTGGGGTTTGGGTGGGTGCCAGGGGAGGGGAACATCTAGTCTTGCTAGACTGAAATCCAAGATTCAGGTGTCATAAACCGATGGTTTAATTCGGATCCGGGGTTTGGGGTTTGAGTCAGCTTTCGACAGCCAGGTGACCTGTGTAGTTTAGGGTCGCGATGATCATTCACAAGTTTCCGCCACCACTGAAACGCAGATAAAGTCTTTGGAGCATGCGATCTATACCCTAAACCCTAAACCCTAAGCTCTAAACTATAAGCCCTAAGCCCTAAACTATAAACCCTAAACTGTCCAGCTTCCCAGGTTAGTCGAACGGGCAGCATGATGCCTCGACCTTACTTTGACACCCTGGCCCCGAAGGCCCAAACCACCCTAAACCCTAAACTCCCTAAACCCTTAAACCCTAAACCCTAAGCCCCCTAAGCCCCTAAACCCCTAAAACTCCTAACCCCTAAATTCCTGACCCCTAAGCCCCTAAACCCCCAAACCCGAAACCCCTAAAACCCTAAACCCTTAAACGTTCGAGACCCTGAACAAACGCCGGGGATATCTTGTGCAATGAGGTTCGGGCGCAAGCCCGTTAGAGTTTTCCTGTCGTCGTTTGCCAGGCGCGCGACTAGACTAAGATTGTGTAGGCAGTTGGAGGCAAAGGTGTAATTTATGCACCGTCTACCGCACGAAGACATATGGGTAGTTCTCTAAATTAGGGTCCCATTTTAGGTCCCCAATATAGTACGGCACCCTTATAAACAGGGACCCTAAATGGCACCCTAATGTAGAGAACTACCCATATATATATATGCATCCTCAAAGCCCCAACCAAGGTGAAGCTGCGCGGCTTTACAACGTTTGGGTGCGCGAGGCGGGCCACCGTAAATCCGCACCCCAAATTCGGAACTGGGGTTCGGAGTTATTACACAGAGAGCCCAATACCCCTTAAACAAGGTACCTTAAACCACATGTAAGATATATTTCTTATAATAAATAACTAAAGGTACAGGGACCAAAGTATTTGCCAATACTAGTCCTTAGGAATCCATAGTATGGCCATACCATAAAAGTTCGAAACCCTAATTACGGGATTTTCGGGTTTGTTTCTGCATCTTTTCGAGCCCTATAAACTTTTTTGAGTTTTAGTTGATTTCATAAACCCTGAAGCTCGTATCCCTAAATCCCAAAATCTTGAACACTAAACTTCACAAAACCATGTAGAACTCGTAAGCTTTGATGACCCTGAACCCGCATAGAAATCCGCATGGAAGCGTTTGCAGACACCCTTATAAACCCTTCTAGAAACCCTGAAAAGCCTGAAAAACCCTTAAAGACACCTTCAGGCCCTCTATAAAAACGAAACCCTACACACCCTAAACCCTAAACCCTATACCCTAAAGCCTAAGCCCCTAAACCATAAACCCTAAAGCCTAAACCCCTAAACCCTAAACCCTATATAAACCCTAAACCCTAAACCCTTATAGAACCTACCCGCCAGGCCGGCGGCCACGTGCGAGGATTGCTTGGCGGTGGGGCGCTGGACGCCAAGGCCGAGCTTGGCTTTTAAATGGTTTTGTTTTCGGTTGTCTATAAGGGTTTAGGGTTTGAGGTTTGGGGTTTCGGGCTTTGGGGTTTTATAGGGTTTAGAGGTTAAGGGTTTAGGGTTTGAGGTTTGGGGTTTCGGGTTTTAGGGTTTCTTGAATGGTCAATCTTGGATAGTAAAGGAGTTGGTACCGTCAGAGTTTTGGCGAGGAGAGGAGCCTTACATAGCCTAAACTCGAGCCCTTCGGGCAATGTCTCTTCAGCGGCCTGGCTCCCGACCCTGAGCTCTTTAGGCTCCTTCAAGTGAGCAAGTTTTTCAGCGGAAGTTCAGATGCTTTGCATGGACATGGCTAGGTGTTTAGGGTTTAGGCCCTCTAGGCGCTTGTACCTTGGAAAACCCGAGACAAGAAGACTCAGTGTTTGACGAAAGAAAGCAACGACCCCTCAACGAGCCCTGCCTCTACAAAACATCGATATAGGTCGCAGACCGCTGCAGCGAATCCACAGCACACTTTCTGCAGGAAGTTTACATTCGGTAACATGCCCGTTAATCCTCGAGCAGACCCTATAAAGAGGTAGCTCGAAATACACTATTCAACCTACCAAAGCCTATTTTTTGTCGGGTCCCTATACTACAAATTCTATATTAGGGTTCACAATAGGAGCCTAGAAACAAGTAGGTTATGGTAGGTTAAGGTACCCGTAGGCACCTAAGTAGTTCCTTTTTATGGTTTATATTTAGAATCCTATGACCCTAAGGGTCCAAGTACCCAAATAGTAGGGTTTCAAGGTCCAAAAACCACTCAGGGTATGGATTATAGGACCTAAAACCTTCTTACTTGGGTACTCGGACCCTCTGGAGAAGGTAGTCCCCAAAAAGGAATTACTTAGGGGCCTATGGGTAGAGTTGAGG
>CAJNJA010056031.1:12770-24502 GCA_905231915.1 Symbiodinium necroappetens | reverse complement strand
TTTATTTTGATCGATATATATCTGAATATATTATTTCGATATATAGATTTTATCTATCTCATATTCATTAAATCAATCTTTCCAGAATACAACTAGATATTCTATGAGATAGATAGAAAATCAAATATATATTTTTTTTCTCCGCCATCTTGTATTTTCAAGAATAGACTATTTTCTATATATATATATGATTCTAATTATCAATATCATATAATAATATAAAATAACCAAGCTTTTAGAAATATCTTCGTTTTTTCCAATAAAAGCAAGAAATCCAATCAGATTCTTGGCAAAATTTATATTTAATTTGATAATAATATGAATAGACATATTTCGATCATTCAATTCGAATAATCAAGTTTTTGAATTTAACGAATGGAAAATCTATGCCTAAAATATCATAAATATAATTATATATAAAATTCTTTTCGATATGGAGATTTCTTTGATTTTCCAAAGAAATTTGGAAAAAAAATATGAGCTGCTTCAATATAATTTGACTGAAATATAAAATAATAAAGAAAATAAAAGATGGAATATTATTTCAATCATTTATTTTCATATATGATCAATACTCACAAAAACTATTAATCGTCTTAATCTAAGAATGCTAATTTTATATTTTTTAAAAATATAAGAATATATATATATAATTTTCTCCCCGCGAAATAAGACATATTTTTTCTTTTTGGAAGGACCATTTCAATTTCTATAAAATAAAAAAATATATATAAGGCGGGGAGTAATATACATATATATAGATACTAATTTGTCGCACGATAGAAAATTAAAAATATTTTTTCAAATAAAAAAGATATCGCGAGATATTTCAAATAATAGAACGAGAGAGAAATATAGACATATATTCCAATTATCAATATCAGAATAATTCAATTCAAAGAGATTTTTAACGAAAGATCTAGCTTGATAAGAATACGAATATATATATATATATCTCGATCATCTAATTCAAACATTCGTCAAAATTTCATTTCATGATCGCAAAATATATATATCGATCATATCTTTATCTCAATATATACATATATATAATTATTTAAAAAAAGATCAAATATGAAAAAATCAGCACGACATATTTCAAAATATTTTAATTAAAATAAAAAATAGAACAATAGGGCGCCAAAAAATTTAAAATACAAAAGAAATAAACATTTCTTTGTATGTCCGATCCAAATATAACGAAATAATATGTGAAATAACAGCAATATTTTTAATATTATTAACCGAAAATTATCGGTGATTAAGAAATTTTCAATTTTTATTTTCCGAATCAAATATCATCTATTTTTTATTTTTTTTGAAACCAAAAAATATAGTTAATTTTCGAAACAGAAATAATTATATAAATAAATATGAATTTCAATTTGAAATAATTAAGAAATTCATATAGATATTTCCAGATCAATATTTCATAATTTTATGTAAATTAAAGAAAAATTTCGAAATATATAAATATTCATTAGGTATAATGAAAAAATAAATAAATTGTCTATTTTTCGTTGCTATCTATAATTTAAATCTCAATATTTTAAGAAATAAGAAAATAACAATAGATATACGATTGTTCAATATTCGGATTTTCATATCGCGACTACCAATATAAAAATCAAGTCGAGAGAATATATATTAACTAGAAATTCCTGAATTTTATAATTCGAATCGTAAATTACAAAATTCCATCGAAGAAACATAATATATTATCGTCCCCCACCATTTTTTCCAAATTCAGGGTTTTCGACAAAAGATACTCTTCGATTGTTGTTATTTTGCCTTTTATTTTCCTTGACCACAAATTTCGATTTGGAATGAACTGTTCGACTCAAGATATTGGATCATAATTTCCAACCTTAATAGAAGCGCTATGGCCTTTTTCCATTTCGTATCGTCAGCTGCTTTCCAAGAACTTTCGCAGGGCCTCGCGAAGGGGATGGAAAATTGTCCGATTATCGAATTTTGCAGAGATTCGCACGAACCAAAAACGCCTTGACCTATGATAGGGCTTGTTGAATGTAGCAATGATGAACAGGTGGTGTGTTTGACACTGGTATTATTAATACCGCTTTTTCTGGACATGCCACTGAAGATCATGAGCTGATATAACAGTAAGTTGCGTCTCAAATGTGACGACAAGTATCGTGATGGCTCGGATTTGCCCCAGTACGTGATCTTCTGCGGGCATTGTGCTAGCTTCAGAGCTGATTCAGTTCATGTATCACAGTACTACCACCAGCTGTAGGCTTGGGACACCATTTCACAAAAACGCTGCGAAAAAAACCTTTGGGAAGCCTCTGCTCAGATCCTCCAAGAACCTAAGAAGATGATGATTATGCTGAACACCATGGTCGACACGACGCCCATACTCTAGCATTGCTCCTGCTATGGAAGCCCAAAACCCAAAGCTCTAAGCCCTGATCCGCACCTCATACGCTTCGGCGACCTCGCGGAAGACTTTCGATGTCTCTTCGGCCTTGGCGTTTGATAACAGATGCGCGGCACCGGCACGAACATAGTGGGGAAGACACTTCTTCTTCTTCAATGACTCTCGATCCGCTGGCCACTTGTTGTGGCGCGACGCGGTGCGTCCCAAAACTGCATGCCTAAATTCAGAAAACGTGAGTCGTTGGACGGTGGCTCCAAAACATGTGCACGGTGGTGCGCTGCCCCTCTGTGCTGCGCGTGGCAATATGATCTGTGATCCAAACAACATGTGCGGGCGAAGGCATAAAGCCATTGGACAAACAAGTGAGAAGGTCGTCCTCGGTAGCAACAGCAACAGATCGTTCCATGGCAGTGGGCATGAGAGGGCCAAAGGCTTGCAAGGCTCTTGCTCTTTGCAAACCTCGGAACGTGCCCCACTCACTCACCCTTGGCCAAATCCCGCAGACTGTTGTCGACAAGGCTCTTCTGACCGATGGAGGTAGTGATTCCCCCTGGGTGTCGAGAGGACTCAACTTGGGCACTCATATGCCTCTTGGGTGACTCCATTGCGAAGGCGCAGCCGCAACTGGTTGCCGTCTCCATCGTGAAGGACGTCTTTTTGCTGATGTATGACAGCGGGGGGCCAGCAGAGCGGCTGTTTGTCCGCCCAAATTTGCGTCATACCAGCTGATGTGGCGAAATCGACGACAGTAGTGAGCACCTCGATAGTCCGGGTCAAAGGGTGCGGGTTGTACTTCCGGTTTGTGGGGCGACGAAACCGTCCGCCCATACGGGGGACCATCAGTGCTGATGCTTTCGGGCCTGTTCGTGGAACACAGGATATCTGGAAGCAAGCCACGAGTGGCGATGCACTGCTGGCAGAATGCGCAAGGGCTGATAGCGTGAATCCGAAGAGTAGGCCCGCAGTGATATCACCAGGGCGGCATCCTCGTCGAGTACTGGTGAGCCAGGAGAATCCTGTTAAGCGAAACCGATGCGCCCAGGGCAGGCAATTGGGCAGTCTTGGTCAGCTGCTCACGGAGCTCATGAAGAGCTGCAACGGGCAGGTTAAGGAGCCTCAAGAGCTCGACGTCACTCTCGGTGGAAGGCACTAGCGTCTGCCTGAGTACTTGGTGGAAGGCTGCTTGGAAGTCGAAAAAGGCTCGCGATGCCAATGTGATCCGACCCTGACACATAGAGAAAAACGACCTCACCGCAAGTGCAACTCCCTCAATCTCCTGAGTTGGGGCTACAGCTGCCTGGAAGGCAGGTTGGCTGTGGGAGGAGTAGGGGTTTGAGAGATTCGCAAAGGCAGCGGTGGTAAAGCTTGCCTGGGACCGAGGACACAAGAATGGACCGATATGCGTCACACTTCAGTGCCTGTCCAGCCTTCTTCGCAAGGCAGAACTATTCAGTACATTTGAAAATGATGGGCTCTTGATCTTTTAGGAAAACCTTCAGCAGCACTGGTAGGAGCTGGCATGGGGTGATGGGGACATCAAGCTTAAGCAGCTCAGCTGTGATGCCATGTGGGCCTGCTGCACGGTTTGCGAAAGCGTTGGGAGCAGTTCATGTCAAGCTGTCTAGGCTGGACGCTGCAATTGCCGAATGCAGCGACATAGCCTTCGTCATCTACTGCGATCCCAGCGTCCTGAACAGTAACAGCGAAATGTGCACGCCATGCCTCCGCACGTTCACTGGTCGTCTGCGCGGTGGTGCCATCTTGAAGTTGTAGCATGTGTAGCGGAGAGATATTCCGACGCTGTGAAGGCCGAGCGTCAGGAAAGGCCTTGCGTAGAACCCTATAGAGCGACTTAGTTAGCATCACCAATGCTACCTTTGGCAACTTCTGCTCCAAGGTTGTCGAGATAGGTCCTGCGATCAAAGGCGATGGAGCGTCGACGCGCTCCGGTGGACCTTCGGTAGTTGGTGAGGATGGTGGCTTCCTCCCAACCAACGTCACGCAACCACCTCTCGGCAACCTGTAACTGAGCAGGATTGAAAGCAGCGTGCCTGACATGTGTCATAAAGGCAGCAAAGACAGTGAGCAACCACCTACGGCGGCGTTCGACACATTCAGCCTTAAGATGGGTGCGTAGCGCACGTCGCTCATCGACTATGTCAAGTGTAGCTTGCGTCATGTAGCGGTTCAGTGCTGTCAACGGTGTATATACTCCGAGCCTCGACGAGAGCGTCGTAGTGAGCGTCAGCGGTAACCCCCCATGCAGCAATGGGCACAAGCTGTGTGAGAAGGCCACTCAGGCAGGCGACGTGCAACGGCTAACCAAGTGAACTGGAATATCATCATCACGGACTCACGGAGTTGCATAAGCTCAACATCGGGAAGCGTACAAGATGCGATGGTGGCAACGTGCCAGTGTCGGGGCACCAAGACGTAATCGATCCTCGATTGCGTTCCTGTAGGCGGGAACCATGTGGTGTGGACCAGAATGCCATTGTGCTTCCTCCTCTGCAGCACAATCGCTAACGAGGTCAGAAGTGATATTCCCAAGTCGGGATTTGGCGCGCAGAGGATGATGAAATCAGTGCTGTCAGGACGCTGCAACAGCTGCTCTTGGGCGCGCGAGTCCCGGACCGACGGAGCATGAATGACCTGGACTTGTAAACGCAAGCGTGGGGTCTGGATGTGCACCGCAAGGTGCCGGGGAGAGAGGCACCGGTAACTGTCACGTCTTGAAGTGTGTTGTGAGTGGCGCCACCTGAAGTGGAATAGAACGGAATGGTTCTGGAGATCCAGAGAGAGCACTCACCAACGCCCCGCGGTGTGGAGGCTGAATTGTAACTCAGGCAGTCATTGTCAGGCTGGGTCTCTGAATTGGGGAGCCTGGTTTCCTGAAGACCGACGAAAAAAGGGGGTGGAAGGTGCCCGCGAGGATTTCAACAAGTCTTTGCGGCCCATCAGGCGTAGTCCCACGTGAGGGTCTGAAACACCTTTGGGATTGGTATCCCTCAATGTAAGAACGTTGAGACGGATGCAAGAGAGTTGGAAAAGCGCCTCGCGAGCTGGATGATGCTCGGCGCTCAGTCCACGCGTGGGAGCGGAAACAGCCCAGGGCCCAGGGGCCATGCAATGGTGCGATTTCGACTTCACATTCAAAGCAGTATAGCCGAGGCATATCAGGTTGTCCTGGGACAGTGGCCTAAGCCCAATCAGCAAGGGGGTGGGCTGCCCACTGTGCCGGCCAAAGTGGTAGACATCTGCCGAAGGGACAAGAGGCTGCAGCTTTTGCAATTTAAGCAAGCGCGTCGCAAAGCTCGCTGGCACTATAGTAAGAGGATCTCTCAGAAAGGAGCTCGAAATCAGCGGACCTGTTGTCAGTAACGAATGTCGTCAGCGCACCTCGGAAACGGTGGACCTGGGGCTCAGGGCAGGTGAGTTTGCAGCATGAGATCAAGGGACAGGGCCGGCTCAGGAACTGTGCCGCTTGCAAGGGCGGCAATGCAATCCCCCAGTGCAAGCTGAAGTTCGTCGCCCACGGCAAGTGGCTGTCTCCGCGCTGGGCTGAAAACGTCAACATCGGCATATGGAGACAAGCCAACAAGCTCGAACGGAGTATGTTTATCAACAGCTTGCGGGGCTTTGATGCCGAAATCTGTTCCATCGAATGCTTACAGATCGAGGCATACAACCACTGCGTGCTACATCCAAGTGGGTAACGCAAGTGCTACACCTACACCCCATCGAATATCAGGCTGGGGCATTACCGGCACAAGTATGGATAAAAGGGTTCTCTTGGCTGGATCCCGGGAGGGAGGAGTCAATGAAATCAATGACTTCAGCGGCAGACTGTGGCACGATTATTTGTAAGTCGAGCTGTTCAGGGTAGTAGTCCGGTGCGATGACAGCAAATGCAGCATCGATAAGAAAGGGCTCACAGTCAGGGGTGTTGGCCTCGTCGCTATCGAACACTGCAGCGAGTGGCTCTTGGATGTTGGCAACATGCACATTGTGGAGAGCACCAACAGATCACACAAAAGGCGAGCAGATAATATGGCAGGCTGGTGCCGGTCTCTGATAGTCACACTGCTGTTGGGCACAGAGAGTAGTGCACGCGCAAGCAAAGCAAGTGCACCTTCTCCAGCAAGGCCTTGAGGACGGGAGACGTCGGGGGCTAAGCAAAGCGACAACATATGAACAAATGGTACAAGTCGCACATTGCCGCAACCCGGATAGGGCGAGGCCACAGGAGGGAGGACAGGGGTTGCGAACTGCAGGCTCTCTGCAACAGCATCGTAATGAAGTACAGTTGGCCACATGTCAACTCGACTGTGAAGTACGCGTCATCCAAAGGGTTGCATGCGGTGTGTGTGCACAAGGCTCAACGGTTGTGTGTGCTGTCGGCAAACAGGGCTCGCTGCGCTAATGGGGCGCGGTGACCTGCTTCTAGAGCGGTCAATGTCAGGCGTGGCGACAGCTTCTGAGATGGCCTGTGATCGGAGCTATCGGAATCCGAATCCTGGAAAGGGTCGTCATCATCTGGACCTGGAGGCTCAGGACTAGAGGGGCTGCCTGGGAGGAGGTCTCGGACATAAACTATAGTCTATCGACGGGCGCGCCTATAACCGAAACTATATGCCCGACAGGGCAAATATCCTGAATTCTGTCGACGACAGGTTGCACACTAAGCGCAAGGCCGTCAACCAATAGCCACACGAATGCCTGAAGTATGCGGCGGCAATCCAGGACAAGTATCAGTCTATCATCACGAACCGTTGCAGGAGGGACTGGGGGTCGCGTGATGTCCCGTGACTTGCTCGGTCGCTACGATTACTCGACTCGTGAGGTGACCCTTGAGAAACCCATCAAAGATGGTAGAGGCTGAGGACTTAAGGAGGAGCCTGGCATGGAGCATCGAGCATGGCGGCCAGATCAGCCGGAAGTGCGGCAGCCTGCCCACACCAACCGAGAACAAGATTGGCAAAACGTCTGTCAAAACCCAGAAGGACTGACCTGGCACCGTGGGAAGCCCCGGAATGTCAGCATCAGGGTCCCATCCTGTCCCATCCATCTCGCGTCAGGAGACTAAGTGCAAGATCGCTGGTGGCTGGTGCCCCACATGCGAGTGGTACGAAGGTTATGAGCTCCCTGTGAAGAGCGGGATTCTCTGGCCAGGGTGCAAAGGCTGCAAAAGGCCGTGCACAAACACATCAAGCTGCATGTCCAGGCTGTGGCCAGCTGCCAAGATGATGGACTCGCGACTGAGAGAAGGAATCAAGGCACATGTGCACACGCTTGATCAATCCTTCTACAGTCAAAGAGGATAATAGGACGTTCTGTCATCCACTCCGCGGTTGCAGCAAGTATCATGAGCTCTGGGATTGGCTGCGGGGCAACGGGAGCAAGAAGGTCAAAACGTGTAACAGTGTCTCCTCGTCCAACATTGGCAATTCTGGTTAGAGCTTGGTCGAGGCTGCAATGAAAGCACAGAGTAAGGAATATAATTCCGGAACAAAATCCGGTATGTAGACCAACGTAAGCACTGATTGTTCACCTGTGTCTTGCGCAGGAATGATGGTGATAGGAGCGGGAACCACAATGGGTGCCGGCTCGGGCGTGCCCGGGTCAAACTGTGCTGGTGCACGGGCAACTTGAGCTTCATAGGCAGACTGGCCGCCCCAGGCGATTGCATCAATTGAGGCACAAGCGGCAGGAGCTCTATCTTGGGGTGGCTCCTAAGTTCCAACTATGGTTCTGAGGCAAAGTAGAATCAAAGGAGTGATCAAAACCCGCAACATTGTCGGCGGTGCCGCCTAAAGAGTGCTCTGCAAAGGTGGAGTGGGCAGGAGATGCAGTGCATTCGTCCCACCGTGGGGCGGGAAAATTGAACTCGCATCGCCAGCGCCAGCTGCCTCGTCACCGAGGCTGTCTGCAAAAGAGGGAGCACTGGGAGGCTCGTCTGCCTCCTGTGGCAACATGTCAGATGGCTGCTGATGCAATACCGCTTGGAGCGGTACAGAACACAAACTGCTTCATGGATCTCAGTTCTGAAAAAGTGGTGCATTGGCCGTCACTCTAAGCGTCCATGTCTGCTTTTTCCGAGGCCTCCAATCCAACACGGCTCCTGCAGACGCAACACTCCCTAGGGCCCTATAGGGGGCAAGCCAGAGTAGACTGGGCGCCATAGAAGGGAAGGAAACATAGGCGCCCTATGGGTGAGGCCTTGAGATGTAGGGGGCGAACCCAGCGATTGAGCAGCACACGAAACATACATACAAAAGAAAAACAGCGGCAATTAAGGGCCGAGGAAACAGGCGATGCGCTGCAAAAGGCGGACGGCCCAGTCAAGGTGTAGTGTGATGCCGTCGTCCCTGGGCCACCGATGCGACTGCTCGGCGCGCTCACAACTAGCTTCGGCAGAGGCAGTTTCACAAAGGAGTGACTGCACGGTAAATGTGCTGAGGCCGGTCTGGCATAGACATAAACCAAAGGGAGCATGAACAGACAGCTGACTGGAGGCAGCCTGAATGCGGAGGGCGGTGGCGTGTGTGTGTGTGGTTCGACAAGGCCGCTACCCCAGAGCAACCGATGTAGCTGTTTTGTGCTCTTGTCTCATCACAAAAGTGTGCACTGGCAAACCCAGAACTTACTAAAATCATCCCAACCGCGCAAGTATAGGCAGAAAGGGCCGGGGAGGAGCAAGGTGCAGCCAGTAAGGAGGGAATGGATACCTTTGGCGCGGACCATCCAAGCGACATTCAATGCAACATCTGTCGAATGGACATCGAGGACGACGGCAGCAAGGCAAGGATGTGCACAAGCTTATGCTGCAAACTGCGCCCTACGTGAGACCGAATGTCCCGAAGCAGCTTTGCCCGAAGGGGAACGAGACCAAGGGGATCACTCGCCCCAAGAGTGATCCACAAAGATCAAGCCCCGCCAGGCAGCCAGGTTCGTAGAGTGTGCCAGATCGGTCGCACGGGACATTCCTACTCCCTACCACTGGTCCATGCCAAAGGCTGTGTTCCCTTCGGAGTTTTGATCGTCGTCATCGAGGGTGGCCTTTGCCAGGCCATGGCTTGGATGGGATCCTGTGCCTTCCGAAAGGGAGGTGGCTGCGGAACTTCTGCAACGCCAAATGCTTTCAAAGCGGAGCGTCTGGCCGCATTGCCAGCCTTGGTGCGAGTTGCATCCTTGATATTGCTGCGAGGGGGTGCATCTGAAGTTCGCACTCTGATGGCTTCCATACAAGCATGGCGTTGACCCGAGTGTTTGGGCGCTTGGCCAAGGCTCAATGACACAGGCTGGCCTGTACCAGCTGCACTCGTTGGCACCGATGGAGACGTCGGGATCGTTGGAGGTGCTGGTGTGGCCTGCTCCGGCATGTAGGGGTCTTTGGCCAAAATTGGAGCATCGGCCGCTCCCTGCTGATGTCCTGTAAGGGTCCTTGGGAATGCAACACTCTGTCGGACCGGCTTTTTGGGCACTTCCATGGGCGGAGGATGCAATGCCCTCTGCAGTTCTCCCGAAAGAGTCGCACCATGTTCCTCGACCCAGGAGGAGAAGATGGCAGTCACTTGCGGATCTGTTCCAGTTGTGGGCCGAGCATGTGGGGCGGGTTCTGTAACAGCTGCCTCTCTGAGGGCAATCTGGCGCACAATTTGCCGAGTCTGCTCTTGTTGCTCCTCCGGCTCGAGCACCTCTCTTTCTATCTGCTCCAGGTCTTGCTGAAAGCGGCGCCTCTCCTTCTGGTAGTTGGCTTTCACCAGGGCATCGTACGGCGCCCACTACTGTTGCGCCTTGTCGTAGGCCTTGTGGAGCCGGGTGACTCGAGCTGCGGCTTTTTTGGAGGGCTATCTGCACATCTGAGACAAGGTGACCAGTCCCGGCTGGCACACCAGGCGTGCGCCTGCTTGCATGCTCCGCCTCGGCGGGAGTCAACACACTGTACATCGGGAAAGCGGATGGCTGTGCTCTTAAGTGCCAGGGGGCAGACGGCGAGTAGGCACCAGGCCATACTCGCCGGGAGGCATTGCCCTCCTTTTGCCATTTTTGACTTTCTTGTGTGCGTCCTCGGCCTTGTCCCATCCGTCGCGGTTTGTAGCACAATTCTTCACCTGTAGGGTAATGCCTGAACAATGCAAGACTTTGGCGGTGTGTAAGCTGTCGGGCACGACGAAATGCACGTCTGGCCCCAGATCTCTTAGCACGCAGTCGGCCATGCTACAGGTCGCAACGGCTCACGAAAAAAACGAACGCCCTTGCGTTCTGGGGTCTACGATTTTCCTGCTGCCGCGCAGGCAATTCGGGCCCGGCAGAGGACACTGCAAACTATTCTCGGTACGCTGACTGTTCGCTGTCTGACTGGCGCCTTGATGTGTGATCTTACTGCTCTTTGATTAGAGATTGAGCTTGCCTTGGTTCCCTGCCATCACTTTGTTGTACCAACTTGAACTTCATCTTACTTGCCATATACCAGTTTTTGACATACTACCTCTGGCAGCCACTAGCATTCCCACTTCTATGCTCCGAGGGCCCTGATCCTTGCCTTTCTCATTCTCGTCAAGGTAGACTTGACATGAATCCAAAGGCCCTCGTGTCCAGGATGCAATGAGCCCAGATCAGCTGACCACGAAAGCCTTTGCCAACACGAGCTGGGCTTCGAACTTTCTCCAGATTCTTGTCCTCAATTCTGTCGCGGGGATTGGAAGTTGAGGAAGCATCAGTTCTTCAAAGATGTAAACTGATTTACTGTCGCAAGACACGTTGCCTTGTTTGCCTTGAAGGCCATGGTTCCAGAGTTGACTCAAGTCCTCTACGAGTAAAGGTGCGCGCCGCAATCACTTGCGGGCCAAGGAGCTGGATGGTATTTCAAAGCCAACTTTCGATAGGCCTGTCCGTCACCGAATCAAGCATAATCTTGAGCTTCCCCCGCTGGCTGCGCAACCATGCTGGCATTGGCAGGACGTACAGGCGTTGCGTCGCAGGCAGAAAGCTGAACAACTCGGCACAATCGTCTGCAAAATTCGGACTAGCAAAAGCGCCCATGCAGCCTTCCTGACATCATCCAAGGTTGCCGTGTTGGGCCTTAGGCAATCACATCATGAACAGTCCATAGTACTGCTTCCAGCAACATACAGCTCCGGCCCCGCAGCAGCAAAATCCTGCAAACACCAACCAGTCCCCAAGCGTCGTCGTCCCGACTTGTCCAAGGGGATGTTCAGCAGCAGTGGCAGTAGCAGTGGCAGTGGCAGTAACAGCAGTAACACTAGTGTAGCAGCAGTCGTCGTAGTAGTAGTATTAGTCGTAGTATTAGTCGTCGTAGTAGTAGTAG
>CAJNJA010056031.1:0-12727 GCA_905231915.1 Symbiodinium necroappetens | reverse complement strand
CTAGTAGTACTAGTAGTACAAGTACCAGTACTAGTACTGCAGCAGCAGCAGCAGCAGGAGTGGCGACATGTTGGTGATGCTTTGGTCATGATGCCAGGTGCTGTTGCTGCTACAGCCGCTGCTCCCGCTCGTGCCGTGACTACCACAGCTACTACCACTGCTGCTTCTGCTGCTGCCACTGCTAGTGCTGCTGCTCCCACTCGTGTTGTTAATTTTGCCACCGCTGCTGCCACAGGTACTACCACTGTAACAGCTCCTGCTGCTCCTGTAGAACTGCTACTGCCACTGCTGCTCCTGCAGTACTGCTACTGCTACTGCTACATACTACATGCTACCCCTACTACGGACGACGACGACTACTACTGCTGCTGCTGCTGCTGCTCACGCCGCTACTACCACTACTTCTACTACAACCCCGACTGCGAGAACGACGACGGCTACGACGACGACGCTACTACCACCACTAACACTACCACTACCGCCACGACCACCACGACCACTGCGACTACTACGACCACTACCACGACGACCACTATTACCCCTACTAGTCCTGCTGCTGTCACTAGGACGGCGACGACCATGACGGCCACGACTCGACTGTCAAGAATCAGCACACTGCCAAGAAGCGCGAGCAGCACCAAACAAGCATGGAAATGCAACTTATGCACTCACCCTGAGATTGCAGCAGCTTCAGCGTGCGGAAGTGCTTGGTGAGGGCTTGACGAGGATTCTGCACAGCCAGAGACCAAGCGACTCTGGTGGTTTCAGGACATACGGCTTGGGGTTTAGACGGTTTAGAGGGTCGAAGTGGATTTCTTCCTTCGTCCCCAACGTAGTGAGCGGTAGCAGCTAGCAGCTAGCAGCCAGACAGGTTGTTGACATCTTGAACACCACACCGAATCACACCGAACCTTCACGGCACATTCTGCTATTGCATTATGCGGGCATCCCGCCCTTTACATACCATGGAAACGACGCCGTCCTAGCAGCCAAAGGCATGGATGGCAATTCCTTACATAGGTGATTGAAAACTCAGGTCCTGTTCATGCAAGCACTTTGTGTGGGTCGAGTTCTCCAGGACAAGGCTACACGCATGCATTTTGCATCGCTTAGCCGATTAACAACAAGCACTGCGAATTTTCACCGACTGCTCCCCTACTGCAGTGCTTTTCCGCGCCATCATATACGGAAACGTCCTGGCCACACTAGTGGGGATCTGCCCTAGACTTTTGCACCTAGCGATTGCTGGGACAGTGGACGCCAGGAATAGAATATGCCAGAGACCACGCTGTAAGCCGGGGCCACGCTTTGGACAACAAGGAATGAAATGCCTGCGCAGAGCCGGAAACACAAGACGTGCAAATGCCCGGAATCTTCGTGCACTAATCTCAGAGTTCAAGGCCAAGATTCCCAACATAATGTGTGTGAGACCAATATGCTTGGAAACCCATACGGTAGCGCCCAAAAAGCCTGCGTTACCGAACCACAGCCCCTAATCGAAGGTCTGCAGGTAAGCTCCCTGAATCAACAGAATGGCTGTTAGTCTGAGAGTCTGGGGAAGGTAACCGTGACAACATAATGGCGAAATGCGCCATACCATGACAACGAACGAAACCCAGCGTTTGTCGTTCTGATAGACCTTGCTTTTCCCCAAATTGGAAATAAAAATCAACGGATACCGAGCCCGCCGAGGTCGCTGCAGGTGCGGCAAAGCTAAAAGGGTCGTTCCTGAAGGGGACTCTGGCTGTGGGCTTCGTGGTTAGGGCCTCTCGGTGTCTTGTGGCTTCAGAACTCAGAAACTCCCTCATCTCTGTAGCCCGACAATGCCGGCGTGTCTTTTTTTGCAAGCAACAAAGAGCAGTTCGCTGATCTAGGGACATATTGAATATGCAGCATCCAAACACGTGCGCCGGAAAATGTATGCCTGAAGTCTTCGAGACATGCAGACGTTGTGGCTGAGAAGCAGCAACAGACGACAACAAACAGCAGGGTTGCTTGTCTTAGGGTCGGCGATGGGCTGCTCTCTACAAAAAAGACATTTTCCTGACTCCAAAGCACGTCGTGGACTGAAGGTAATCGGCAATCCCAGCTTGCTGGACACCCATGCTGCATGGAATGTTGATGCTTGCTCATGGTGTGGATCTTGCACGATGGCTTTCATGCGTTCTAGAGGAGAAAAGCTTTTCCGATGCCATGATGTCATAGTTCGACTCCGACAACAGCATGCCTTTCCCAAAAGCATGCAGTTCCGGTCTTGAGATCGTGGCCCAAAGCCATGGCTGCCCGGGAAGTAGTTCGAGCGTTCGAAGAACTGCCTGCGATGTGGCCAGGGCCCTGGGAGCTGGGAATTTCAGTCCGCGGCATCCATCACGCGGCATGTGCACAGGCACTTTGCAGAATCCGCAGTTGCAAGCGAGCACCACGCCTAGCAGCCCCTAAATCCGAAATCTCAAGCCCAACTTGATCGGGATGTCCGAAGCATTCCGAGACACTCACGGACAGGCGCCTGGGGCCCCGAGGCGCATCCTGCAAGTCAGTGGACTACATTTGGAAGCCTTTGCACTCTCCTGTACTCCTAACCCCGTAACCTTGGATCTTTTTCCTGTTTTCGTTCCAACGCTGCAACATGAACTTCCATGTCTTGCTGGTTTTGGAGCATAGACATGCTCAAGCAGGATTAAAGTGGCGGGTCTCGGCATTCGAGTACAAGGACATGACACGGCCTCGAAGCAGGCATCATACACAGGGCATGAGAGAGCGACAACGTTCCTAAAGCATGTCAAGGAGGGTCATGGGGAGGAAAGCAGAGATGACAAGCTACTAAAGAGTTCTCAGATCGGTCGATCGACTCCAAAATACGAAGCAAAGGAAGGCCGGGATCAGGTCGTGAAGCTAACAAGGACCAAACTAGTCAAGAACAAAGAAGTGGCGTCCCGCACCACCGCCTTGCCCCGATTGCTCCTTACGAAGCTTGGTTTCGCTATAAAGCTATATTCAGGAATATCTTCAGAAAGTGTCTGCGCACGGATCAATTTAGTAGCAGTGCCTTGCGCCACTTTAATCACATTAGCTTTTATAGGAACACAGCTGTCTCAGGGGACGCTCGGATGCGATGGATCACATGATTCTCTCATGAACATGACATCAGTAGACTAGACGCTCGATCTTTCAAGCGCTCGCAAGACACAACAGTGGTACGAGAATGCTGGCTTGAAATTCAGCTAGTCCTCGCGCAGATGGCCGAGTTTGCAAGCACCCGTGCAAAACGCAACTCCACGGCATCCTAACTCATCACGCTCGCCCATGTTGCAAGTAAAAGCTTGAATTTGCCGATGCATATCACAACAGAGAAAACAACATCACAGCAGGGGCAGGACGAATCAGCAAGAACACCGTAGGTAGAAGCTGCTAGAAAGCACGGATCTCTCCGGCCTAGACTTCACATGCGCAATATGCAACCAGCCCGAAGCTACCGCACGTACCACAGCCAAAGCCATGGTCCCAGAGCCCCGAAATCCGAAGCCCACTTGGGCCCTCGAGCCTTCTTCGGAGGTGGAGGCGGCATCTGCGGGCCCCAGGCCTGCCGCCCGGAAGTTGCTGTTAATCAGTCAGTCCCTAAGTTTATGGTCCCTTCTGGGGTCCTTTCCATAAGGATGCCATACTCTGTTCTTGAGAGTTTGTTTGAAGAGGCCTTCCAAGTTTTCGAGTGCACCGCAGGGCCTTGACTTCGCTACCGTAGGCTCCTTGCCTTCATGCTGGAGTAGTTGTTTTGAGCGGTTGAACTCGTTTGAAGCGAGCACGGTGGTTGGCGAAACCACCGTGTGAGACCATTGAAGATTTTCATCCGCATCTGCCTGAATGGCTCAAGGACACGGCAAAGAGTTGTGCGGAGAAGAGAGCACGAAATAGCGCGAACGCACATTGGCTTTTTTTGAGGATTGTGTTGGTTGATCTTGAGTTTGCCTCTGCGGTTTGGTCAAACCGCGACGCTCAGGCCGCTTAGGTTTGCTGCGTTAATTTGCCGAGCACCCGGCATTGAGAAGTCACCGCCCCGAAATGCATCCTCACGTAATTATCAGCATCCATTCAGCGAAAGATGAAACCCAACAAGGCGCATTTCGGTGCCTTGATGTCGCAAGAGCATGAGAAGCAGAACAACCAGATACGAATTGAGCGACATTCTTTGCAGGCTTCGTGCCATTTCGGACTTGTCCGAAAAACCTAAAACCTGAACCCAATGTTTTGCTGCACCTGGCCCTAATTGAGTACTGAGACCAAAGCCCAAGGAACTCAATGCTCCAGCACCTGTACTCTGAACAGACTCTTCGCAAGGCCCGTGCGGAGGCGAGCAGCCGCTGCAAAAGCTCCTCGCGCTCCTGAGCGCAGGATCATGAATCTTCATGTTTGACTCCCATTGCCACCAACATGACGATGGCGATCCGTATAATCGTCTTTTGTCTTGTTGATAAAGAACAACACCACCACTCAAAGGTTCAGATCCACACGAGCGTGTCGGGTCGTCATCATGACAAGCATGACCTGTGGTTGGAGTATTAACAGCACTACAGCCATCCGTTTGAGCACCTACAGAACACCAGCCCATTTTCCTCCTCCATCTGGTCCTCCTCCACATCCCCATCATCATCATCATCATCATAATCATAAACACCACACGTGTCAGCATCACTATCACTACCGCTGTCATCATCACCATCAGAACCATCATCATGGTCATGCCCCTCGTCTTAGTTGCCACAGTTCTCCTTTCGCTCCAAGCCCACCAGTTTTCCCAACTAAGCCCAAGATGTCAGCAACTGTTTGGACATGACTCTTCTGTCCACACATCATTCCCTCCGGACACCCAGACCGGTGACTCGTGTGTTATCGCGCAGGAAACCAGAACTCTTAAGGCCCTTTACCCCTTGGCCTCAGAGCTGGTGGACACCCGCAGCTCCTCTCAAGCAAAGCTTTGAGAATCTGCTGAGAGAAGCATTACAGCCTAGAGGTTTAAGGTCTCGGGGTCAGGCTTTGTTTGAGATGCCTGCTACGAGCCGGCTTCGCGACAGTATCGGTTTGTGTTGCAAGTCAGTTGCAAGATGGCAATGGGGTCAGGCAAAAACACGAATATCTCGCAAATGCAAGCTGCATTTGTTCACTTCCTCTCCAACGAACTTCCGGTTTGGCTCACTGCAGCTTTATCCAAAGCACATTTTGACACCCACAAAACATGCAGGACTTGGCACCAAATAGTCCTGGCAATCCTTGCGCAGCTCATGGACAGGTAAAACCTAGGATCAAGAGTCCAACATCGAAACACCATGATACACTGCTTGCTTACATGTGGTGCTCGAGGTACTGCTGCTCGAAATGACTGCCACATATTGCCGGTAGTCACCGCAGAAGTGTTTCACATCCTTACGAGTACTGCTAGTGGCTCCATTGCTGTCGCCGATGTCGAGACGGCCGGTGCGAAGAAATCGATCTTACCGAAACCGCAGCCATGCTAAAACAGACATTGTCTACCATGTGTCATGTGCCCAGAATCCACTGGCTCGATGCAGACTTGACATGGATATCAGCTGAACTCCAGAGACCGACCCTCTTCACATCCCAAGCTTCGCGCCCTCCATGCTGCCACGCGCTGGAGGCGTTGCAGAAGCTCACGCCGCTTGGTCGGGGTCTCTGCCTGCACTCTCTGTTTCCGACTGGCTTTATTAGGGATACTTCCGTAGCTCCCCGAAACAATCGACGGCACTTTTCTCGCAGAATTCCAAGAGTGTGGGGTGTAACGGCATGACTCCGAATCGGAAGCCTGCGTGGGGATCTCGAGGCGCTTGTACTCCTCCAAGAGAGTCCGGTCATCAGCTGCTTGGAGCCGTACGAACTCCTTCGCCTGCCGACATAACATAACATAGCTGCTGGGAGCTGTACCGTCTATGATTTTGTGCAAAAGGTCAGTATATATGCAGTAGTTGCAGGTTGAAGCTATCGTTGGCCACGGCCCTCGTGACCTCTATTCTGGCAGGCCCTCCTTGTCTGACAGAGGAACCGAAGGGAACATGAGTCTGTGGCTCTACGCAGACCCAAGCGGGGCACATGATAACAGCATGGCAAAATCTCGCCGGCCACACCAAATCAGCTGCACATTGGATAGTAGGCAGCCTCTCCGTGTTCGCAACTGAGAATGCCAAGAAAACTGCCAAGAACGGTGGCCACCCTGAGGCTGCTCGGTATAGGCTTCACGATTCAGGCTTCAGCGCACATCTGCCAAGATTCGCCATGTTCCCCTCCGCCATTCAAACCAGGAAGTCGAATGACACCACATAAACCAACAGAAGGCTACTCGAATGGAAATGTTCCCGCATCCAAGGTATGAAGAGTGTTTCACTGCTCCGGGTCAGAATCGCAAAGCGCTGAAACTGCTGAAGCCCCAACTTGTTGCCACAAAAACCGTAGCTTCGCTCCCGGTTTTCTGAACGATGCCTCAACAAACATCTTGAAGGCTCGAAGGCCTCTTCAGCGGGAGGCCCTGCGTTTGCCAAAGATCTGCACAGTTGGCCTTGGCCGACAAAATCAGCCCAGCCCAGTCCAATTTCGACTCTCTGGGCTGTAGCCTAAGGCCTTCAGTGTACGGTTTGAGAGCTACTATCAAGCTGCGCGAACCGAGCCCCGTTGCCAGGATCAACCTCTCCAGCAGCTCTTTCGGCTGCTCCTCCTCGCTGCCTGAGTGACTTCACAGTCTTCATGAAGACTCATACTTGGGCTCTACTACTGCAGCCAGGTTCGAAACTCAAGGCACCAGGAAACGAGTTCTCCGTGTGGAAAGCTGGGGAGAATCGCAGAAAGTCTAGAAGCCCGACTCAACGCTCCATAAACAGGGCCCTTCCGATCTGAGGTGGCAGCCGACAAGACCACCAGCGGAGACTCCCTGGTCCTCACCAACATGCAAATCAAGCAGCAGACGGCTTGGGAAAGGGCATCACCCGGTGGTTGACAAAACTCAGACTCATCTGACCCCAACAAAGACATCATACGCAGTACCAACAGATCACAGCTGCACCTGCGGATTGCCATGCTTGATATCACGAACCACACTGTATCTGTAACACGGCAAAACAGGCTTTACGGATTGCTAGCTCACATCATGCCAAGTACCTCGGAAGGTCATTTAATTAGCATCAATCCCTTCTGGTCCCCACATATAAGACTATACTATATTAAGGCCCTGAGGTAAGCCCAAACATTTCAACAGCAAGTCCCCCTCCTGACACTCTTTGCGCAGCTCGTGCGCAGGAAGCTCACGCCACAGCGCCTCAGGAAAGAGCAGACTATGAACATGCGCAAAAATATATGATGCAACAATTATGCAAAATAAACCATATTCGACAATATCCATAGAATGTCAAGTAACTCAAGTATGTAGTCGTTATCATATGTCTCATGTAACCTGCATATGCCGAAGCCGAACTGCTGGATGTGCGCACCAGTCCAGTGAGTTTCTGAAACTGCGCGAGCGACGTGCCTTGGATTTCGTGGAGTACGTGAATAGTTTGGCTACCACAGTAAGTTTATACGAACTGTAGTGAGCACAGTACGATGTACGATATAATGAAATATAGGTAAACGTTTTGCTGGAAAACCCAAGTTGAAGAAAGCTTCGGGGCGGGGATGCGGATCAGATGTACCGTTCTTGGGTTTGCGACCCACTGATTTGCTTCAACATGCGGCTCTTGAGCTCTGGGGTTCGTCCATGCACGTAAACTTTCGATCACGACTTGACGAACAAAGCCTTGACATCGCGGTTTGCTGAGCCAAACGCCACCTGTCGAAGCTGTGAGATCATCTCCTGCCGAATTTGTCGGATGGCCGTTTGAAGGCTCAACATCCGGCATCTCAGTCGGTGCATTTCATCTCGGATGTGCGCATGACTAATGATCAGCTAAGCTCGAAGGGCACCAACGCACCACCACCTGCTACACTTCCGAGAGTTGAGGAACAACCACGATCATCCGAGCAAAACCCCAGAAACCCTTGCGTCAAATTCCGTGCCTCAAATGCCGGAGTTTTGCTCATGGCCGATCGCGGCAGTCCTCGCGGTACCCTACAATGCTTGACCCACAACCGATTGATGTGATTCCGCATGCATATGTGGCAGCGGTGCTTCTGCTTGGACCCCTCAAGCATGAGTGAGTCGACGCATCCGCAAAACACGAAAACCTAATCCCAAACCTTTCAAGAACCCTGGTAAAACCCTAAAAGAACCCCAACCCCCGACGCTACGGATGCCAAAGGATTACTTCAAGCGAGTCCTAGGCTGAAGTAGTCTCTTTGGATGACATTGGGATCGCTGCTCTCGGCCTGCCAGAAGATAACCGCGGATGCATGATCATTCTTATTTACTATAGAAGTACTGCTGCCGTCATAATTGTTACTTATCAGTATTACGATGACCATTGTAGCCTGATGATTGCTGTTGTTGTTGCTGTTGCTGCTGCTGCTGGAGGTATGCGCAACATAACCATTCCTGCCCGTTGCTTGTGTTATGACAACTGCTCCAGCTCGAGGATGTTTGCAATTGATGTCCCGACGATTTTGGCCATCTGTCGGCTGACGCGTTGTTTGTTTGTTGACCGTGCTGCTGCAAACGCCCAGAGCAGGTTCGACTAGAGTTTGAATCCATGGCAGGTTTGCCGCAAGAATTCCAGCTGATGATCAGGCTCATAACTGTGCATGGTGCCGTGCGCCAGTGGAAGCTGATTCCTAGGAGTTTTCAAGAAAGACAAAGGATCTAACACTCCTACACCTTCAACATCGATGTGCTTCTTACTTCCGACTGTCGGAATTTCTTTTCATCCCAGCACCCAAAAGACAAACATGTCATGTTGCTTCGAGAACCTTGCCTCTAGCCGCTGCAAGGCTGCTGCAAGCCTTCGGCTGCTTGGGTTTGTTTCGGTTCTCAAACCCGGTGCCGTTGAGTGCGTGCGGTCCCGGACGACTGCGTTTAAGCATAAATCTCAGCGAGCACTTGAGCAGCGCCTTTTCCCGCTCGGCCGCCACTAGCCCGGAGATAGTCAGAGGTGAAACTCGTGGACTGAAAGCCTACGCTCCCTAAACTTAGATCATAGCCCCCTAACGCCTACTCCCCACAAGCCCTCTTCCCCCAATCCCTAAACGCTCCTATACGAAACCTCCCCTCATCGTTCTGCAGCCTCAGCCCTACGGTCGGCCTCGGACCCGAAGAGCAGCAGCTTCCTTCATGTCAAGGAACGGATTTTAAGTTTTTCGGCTTCCTACTTCGCAAGGGCAAGTCCGTATGCAATAGAGTTGGGTTTCGGCGCTGGGGTTGAGGCATGGATGTAGGTTTACCAGCGCAGGGCTTGTGGACTTTAGATGAGCTTGGGGTTGAAGCTCGAAGGCCTAGGCCCAAGTTGGATAGCAATATTTACGAATAACATCCCTCTACAGTTCCCCTATAACTAATTACTGTTCCATTTTTTTTTGAAGCTCTCGATGCTGCTCTTTAAAACGGGTTTCGATATCTTTCGGGGGACCCTCGACAGCCCCGGGTTTCCGTCGCGCCGGAGTGCTTGGGCTAGGGCTTGGGGCTTCGAAGCTGGGTCAGTCGTCTCAGTTCGATCAAGGGATAAACTGACAGGGGCAAAAACAAGCGTCCTCAAATCTATAGATACGCCCCCCCCCCCCCCCCCAGCAGCTTCCCTGATTGATCAGAGACCATGTGCGACGACTACATTCCAAACGGGCTTGATCGAAAAGTCTAGGGTTGTCGCAACGGAAGCTCTGCCATCGTCACCAAGGGGCTCCACGAACTCCTTAACTTGGCAACGGAAAGCTTCAGGTTGATAGGATTCAGAGTTCATGCTAGCTGGAGCTGACGCCTTATGAAGTCCAGTGACATGACCCGGTTAGCCGACACCCGAATGACAGTTTTTAGTCTACATCTCCAATAAGACGATCAAGGTCATAACAACACCGAAGTCGCTAAATCATGATTGTGGGAGTTACATGGAACAATGTTGAAGGAGAGCCTTGGTACACACAGCGACTTTGATCATCGAGGCGCGTCGGCTGACACCACTTTGCGCAGAGGGCCCGCGGTTGCCGCCATAGTTTCTGCAACCACCTGAAGGAGAAAGATCCGGGCCAGCGAAGGATCTAGGGTTGACAGTAGCGAGATAACAGAACTTACTACCTCAACTGAACGCTGATTTAGACCGGGAGCAACAGGGCCGTGAACTGGGCTCTCGCGGACCTACGGGGTTTGGACCGAAGGTTCATTTGCTTGTGCGCATTTGGCTTGAGACTAGGATGGCGACTTGCCCCAAATCCAAAAGGTGCTTGCTGTACTGATGCAAGTAATCCCTGCTACAGGGCTTACGATATACTGCTGCTCTTTTCTTGCTGTTTCTTTCGACGTGCAAAACTGGTAACGCCGAAAGAAGCCATCATCACCGTCTTAATCGCGACCAGCATGCGACACAAAACCAATCGTCCTGCAGTCCTTCGCGCAAGTTTCAATCCGCAATGCCGCTGCGCGGAATCAAGTTCTGCCCGTGTGATCTAGAAGCTGTGCACAAGCAGAGAGAGAGAGAGAGAGANNATGTGCATATCTACATATATATATACACACATACATATCGAAATATCAGACATACTCATATACAAGAACTAACCCGGAGAGGCAGACAACCCCGCTCCAAGAAAACCAGGCCATGACTCTGAATCGAGCCCAAGAATGTGTACTGGACCATGGGTTCAAGATCTTAGGCGCCCACTGTTTGTTGCTCTGCCTCTGATCCGCGGGGACAAAGAAGTCGCAGTAGCGTGGAAAGTGCCTGCTGGAGATTTGGAAGGAACTAGATGAAACTTGCTTCAGGCCCTTGGGTTTTGGGCTTGGTTTCGGTTTCGAGAATGATGCGGGCAGATCCGCGACCCTCTCTCATCCCAATGCACGATACGCTCCTAAATTCCTGGGTCCCGACCCCACGTGAAGTCAGGACTTTATTCCTGCATCCACAACAGGACACCCAGGACACTCCGAGCCCCGAGTTTACGTTCAAACCCCAGCCACAACCCCAAGATCCGAACCCCAATGTGCCAACTCACAATCACCTAACCCCTGGTGTCAACAGCCTCAGCCGAAAGTCCGGATTCCTCCGACGCCCATGCGGCGAAGGAGCGCTTGAGTTCCTGCGTGGCACCCACCAACCAGTTTACGATGTAGCAGGGGATTTAGGGTTTAGGATTACAAAAGGGTGTATGTTAGTGTATATGAAACTTGGAAGAGGCAGCAAGGTGTTTTTGCGCATAGCTGAAACGCCACAGAGAAGTTTGGGATGCAGAAGTTGGGCTGAGAACGGCTTGCAGCTTCTGAAGGCAATGCACCTTGCCCAGGCTCTCCACACCTTCAATGCTCACCTCCGCAGTGCATGGAACATGCTGGTGAGACTCTGAGTTACTTCCGCAGCCGTCGCAACCCAGATTCACATGTTGGGGCGCGGCCTGAACCCTAAACCCTGTTAGATCGTGCGTCATTTCATCCTCGCTGCACGCTGCAGCACTGGGCCGGAAAGTCCCAAGCCCCGACACTGGCGGAGCCGGGGTGCTACCACCAGCAGCATGAGCAGCGGAGCCTGCAATGGCATTTGGGCCTTACAGTAGAACATTGAAAATGTAGTAGTTAGTAGTAGCTAGTAGCAGCTGGTAGAAGTAGTAGAAGTAGAAGTAGAAGTAGAAGTAGAAGTAGAAGTAGAAGTAGAAGTAGAAGTAGAAGTAGCAGTAGAAGTAGAAGTAGAAGTAGAAGTAGAAGCAGAAGCAGAAGTAGTAGTAGTAGTAGTAGTAGTAGCTGCTCGTAGCTCGTAGCTCGTAGCTAGTAGTAGCGCGTAGTTGTTCAGTAGTGGTCGTCGTCGCCGTCGCCGTGCTTCCAGGATTCTAGGCCTTTGCGTTGTTCAGTGAATACTTGCGGCTCTGAAGGCCCGCGCCGGCCCACCATACTGTTATGCGGAATCCGCAATCCCACACATCCAATGGTGGGTGTTGTAGGCACGCGATATGATATGATCAAGTATATTTATAATATACGTGATATCTTATGAAATACCATATGCTAGGGTCTGGGGGTATTACAGACAGCGGGCTTGAGGCCGCGATGCTTTATCTCCAGGACACCTCGACCTAGAACCTTGCAATACCTAGTCTAGGGGCCGTCACAACTAGACTAGGGTTGTGGGGTATATTATGCTATAATCACAATAAGGACCCCCGGCAAATAAAAAGAAACAGTATAGGTAATTATTCAGACCCCTTTGTTACTTTTTGCGTTTAGGGCTCCGAGGCTCCCTTTGAGGGCTTTCAGTGTTTCGGGTTCAGGGTCTTCTGGTAGAAGGCCCGAGATTCAAGGCCTCCTCGGCAGAGGTCCTTCCGCGGAGGGGCATCTCGAGCTCTTGGCCTCCCGGTGTGTAGGGTTCGCTTAAGTCTCAAGCTCTGTGACGAATTCAGGATTTGACGGCTTACGTTAAGGCTGCTGGGCAGGCTTTGTGCATCAGATCACGAGCACAAGCCTGGCCTTCTGTGAGCCGCCGACTCAGCATTTGCATGTTGGAGGTCTTGTCGCCCCAGGCCTCTTGTGAATCGGCTGAACTTTGTGATATCAAAGCTGGATAATTAAGCGTTGAGTCCAGGCTCTAATCCCTTCCCACTAATATTAAAT
>CAJNJA010056030.1:26430-54115 GCA_905231915.1 Symbiodinium necroappetens | reverse complement strand
CCCCCAAAAAAAAAAAAAAAAACGCAGCAAGACATTGCCAGAGCCAGCAAGCGAGCTACTGAGCTACTGGCGACGCTTGTCATGAACATGTTTGCCAGTTTACTCTATACTCTTTGGCATTCCCATCACCAGCATCATCATCGGCACGCAAGCCCACCGTCGTCGCCACCACCAGGACAACCTCTCATCACCACAATTTAACCACCACCATCAGCATGACCAGTGTCTTCAAGCCCATCGCAACGCCCAGTCCCAGCAGCACCGTCATCGTAACAGGAGCATCACGGCAGCAAATCAGTCTGCTGTTGTGAGTTGTGAGTCATGGCAGTAATGACTAAACAAAGTCACAACCAGACAGGCTTGTCGCTAAGCCCTAAACCCGATGCTCAGCTGCAAGATATCGGAGGCGCTGTGGGCTCGGAATCCTAAAGCCAAGGCAAAGTCCAAAATCGATCCTGCACCCTGTACAAAACCCCAAACCCCAAACTTCTGAATTCTACTGGAAGCAAGCAGCGCACGCAGAGATTCCACCCGCGAGGTGTAGCGTTGAGCCGCCGAGACAAAGTAGGCTCGCGCACGGGAGTCAGAAGCCTGGCTCTAGGGCTCAACGGTTTTTATGGTTTCGGCTCTCGCACTCGCACACGGCAAATCTTATGGTTCAGGGTTCTTGGTTGCCTCCCGCCTTGGGTCTTGCTAGGACGAAGGTTTACGGTTTCATGCATTGGGTTTTGGGGTCTTTTGATGTCTTAGCCTCCGCATACTGTAGCAACGACTGAAACCGCATGGCAGGATGGTGCCAAACAACTGAATGCCATAATCCTTCACCAATCCACTAATCGGCAACAGGACTCACCGAAAGCTCGATCTAGATCGCTTGGCAAAAAGCGAGCATGCATGCTGCGACACCAGGTGTTTTGCAATTCGGGGGTTGGGGTTTCGGCTTGGAGGCTTTAAGCTTTAGGGTTTACGGAAAGGTTGAGGACTGGCGGAGAACCCATGAAGGCGCTCTGCAGTGGTAGGAAGAACGGGATTTCTCCGCGATGAAGAAAAACTGCAGAATCCACAAACCCCATCTTTCCCAAGCAAAGCAAGTTGGGATCCTTTTGTCACAAAAGCAGGTTGAAAGTACGGGACCTCTGCGACCCCGCCACCATTCCCCACGTTCCCCAAATGAGGTGGTCGTAGCCTAAAGCTCATTTCGGGAACTTTGTTTGCGGAAGTCCGGGCCGCAAGCTCCTCCGACCTCACGACTCAGCAAATTGCAGGGCCTCTGTCCCCGTCGCTTTTCGGACAGGCCTCGCCGTCCTGCACCGAAGAGATGTTGGAGCCTCATGCATATGCTCCCACTGAGCATGGCTAGGGCTAAGGGTTTAGGGAGGTTAAGGGTTTAGGGTTTAATAGTAATAGTAATATGGGGCTTAGTCTTTAGAGCTTAATTGGAGGTTTGGGCTGCAGGCAGCCCAGGCCTACAGCGCAGGCGAAAAAGAGGGCATCCTTCTCCTGGGCTGAGTTTTTGGCTTTTTTGTAGGGCTTCGGGTTGAGGGTATCGAATATTTTGGGACTGGGGCTAGGTATGGCCAGGTGCTGATAGGATTTACCGGCCTTGTGGATTAGGATTTGATACGGCTTTGAGGATTCAGAGTTTGGTGTTCTGCAGGTTCCTCTTTTAGGGTGTTAGAACTAGCTTCGCCAGGAACCCTTCAATCATGAATGTGGTTTTGCGTTATTTCTTGCTCAGCTTTAGACCGCGAGAAACAGCAACCCTAATTCCTAGACTAAGGCGAGCCTTTCTTGGTAAACACCCTCGGGGCAAGTTCGAAGCCCAGGTCATCTTCTGGCTTGGGAGTTTGGGCTTTGGGAGAATGAGAAAGGGTCAGGGTGTTTAAGGACTGAGAGTCTCTCGTAATGCCAAAGGAAGTCTTTCTAAAAAGGCCAAATTTCCGTATAGAAACTTCACGGCCTTATCCCGAGAGCTCACTCGGCCCAGTGTCTGCAGAGGAAGGGAGCTGCTCGATTCGTCGCTGCAGCTGCAGCCAACCCACAGAAATCTCGGTGCTAAGGGCTTCGGGCTCAGAGGATTTTATTGAGGTTTTCAGACAGGTGTCATATGCTTGTATAGGCGGTTCGCAGGGGTGTGTACAAGGGTCTTTGTATAGGGATGTCAGAAGGAATCAACCATTCTAAGGTTATAAGGATTCTAAAGAGGTTTCATATGATCTTGTTTTTTTCCAGGTTCATATCTTGGGCGTTGTTTTGCTTTGAACAGGGTGGGGGCAGGGCTTGGGTCCACAAGCTTCTGACTGTGCTACTGTAGGCCGTAGGGCTGAGGGAGAAACGTTTCAATTTTCCACCAGTGGCTGAATGTGTTTCAGCTTTCACAGCGGTTTCCATTCGTGTTCATAGCCTCGAAGCCTCCAAAACGACATGAGGGTCTTCAGTTTTTTGAAAGCCTATGAGAGCCTAGCATTCTGTAAAGAAAACATAGCTTTCATTTTGGGCTTCTATGGTTGGGGGTGAGTTCTAGTTTGCAGCATCCCTAGACCAGCATCCATTTCTGTGCCACGGGACGCCTGGCTGCCCCTCAGCACTCACCTCCCGCATCAGGACCTCCATACGATTGCAGGTTTTTCGAACTTGCCAAACTAGGATTCTTTCCGGTAGTTCATCCACATTCCTGCGAAGTTGTACCAAATTCGAGGGAGTGGCAGTATGATGCAGGAATGAGGGTGCTGCTTTGTGGGGGCCTCCTGGTGGGCCCATGCACCTTCATGTTTAGGGCTGAGGGTTGAAGGGTTTGAGGGCTCAGGATTATGGGGTTTAGCGTTTGGGTTGAAGAGGTTAAGGGCTTAGGTTAAGGGCTTAGGATTCTGGGGTTTACACTTTTAGGGTTCTTTGGTTCCCTCAATCGTTCGACACTTTCTGCTTTAGGCTTCTTCGTGGAACCCCATTTGAAAAAAATGAGAAGCCCGTAAAACTGTGTAGAACCTCCGCCCTAGTCATCGAAGCTCTCTTGAAAGCCACCCCGAAAGACTTGAGGAGCCCGGTCCTATTGCAGCTAGGTCATGCTAGGTGAGAATGTCGTAACTTTGGGGGGGGGGGGGGGGGGGGAGCCTCGCAATAGAGATCCCGTCTTTTACCAGGACCCTGAACCCTCAACCCTAAAACTTAAGACTTGTGCAACCGGCTTGCAACGAACCCTGTAGCGACTCCTGCCAGGCCGCTTGTGCAACGAACCCTAAAACCCTATCAAACCCTTTTATTTCCTGAAACGGTCAGGTCCCTTCACAGGATGTGCTCTTGGCTGCCGCGCCTGGAGCTTCTGCAGATCGGGTTGACCGAGGTCACCTTGGCTCTCCATGATGTGTCTGACAGCGTTGTAATCTTGGGGCAAGAAGGGAGTTCAATGAAATTAGTTGGGGTTCCAACCGTTTTTTCAATTTCAAAAAACCCCCAACGACCCTTAAGCCCTCAGGCCTCGAACTTTATAGCACTACCAGAGCCATCCCGATGCACACTGAAACGGCAATCCCGCAGCGCTGAATAATCGAACCTGCACAGCCTAGAAAGTCTTGAATCTCAAGAACGCTAACCCCTGATCCATAAGAATCCCCAATTTCACCTTTCTAAAAGTCCACCCCCCCCCCCCAGCAACTGAACCCGGAGTCCAGGTAGCAGTGATGGTAGGACACAAAGATCGCCAGCCTCAGATGTCACAATGGGGCCCTGATATGCATGCGAAGCACACTCCCATATATGCATGCAAGCAAGCAAGCAAGCAAGCAAGCAAGCAAGCAAGCATGCATGTACTGGTATGTGTGCATGCATGCATGCATGCATGCATGCATGCATGCATGCATGTATGTTGAATGAGTGAAATGAATGAATGAGTGAAAGAGTGAGGGAATGAATCTTGAATGATTGACCGAACGAACGAATGAATGGATGGATGGATGGATGCTTGCTTGTACGTATGTGTTCACACAGACACGAACAGGCAAAGAGCACGCACGGAGCGCACAGGCAAAAACCAGAAACCCTCAACAACGAAAATCTACATATGCAGTCTCCTCAAAGAGTCAAGTGTGCAGTCCAGCAGCGGGCTGGCATCGCAACCGATGGCTTCTTTCCCCTCGCGGGCTTCGGGGCAAAGAGCTTCTCGGATGCGTAGGAGCGGGCAAAGGCGGATAGTTAAACCCCCTATCAACAGCTGAATTTCCGTGAGGCTGTTCCGTTCGAGATCCTGTTCATCCTCCCTCCCGAAAGCACATTACTGGTATCAGCAAACTATTTGAAACTTAGGCTCTGGAACTCCCCTGTGCAGCCAGGCTGCAGCAGCCAGGGCTTCGATAAGGACAGCACCTTCTGCTGCAGCTCTTTGGGTCGGGGGCGTTTGGGCCTGTATGGGCTGTGTAGGAGAAAAAGGCTTCAGAAGCCTTAGGACATAGAACTCTGCAGTTAGAAGGCTTTAACATGGGTGAACTTATAGTTGGTAGGACTTTGGATGTTGAGGCCTAGTGGGCCTAGTGTGGTTTTCCTTTCACCATGTGCCCTTTAAAGCCCTGACAAATACTCGTAAATAAGATTTTCTTACGTCCAGCAAGGCGAAATAGAACATATCCCAAAGGCCTACCTAAGGCCTTGGGCGTAAACCCTTAAAGGAACCTTTAAAGGAGCCCTTCAGGGAGCCCTTGAAGCAGCCCACAGGGAGCTCTTAAAGGAGAGCCCTTAAAGAAACGTTCGTCTTTGTTCTTTGGCGGAGCCCTGTTTCCGAGGTTCGGGGCCGAGAAATCTTATCGGGCAACGCTAGGAGAGGGTTCCTGGGCTCTAGAGAGGGGGTCCCCGAACATAATACTTAAAGTAACTAATCGAATTTACCATTGCTTAAAGTAGTTACGCCCCGTGCCGACTGAAATGAGTTAAACAATTAATTAAGTTTAAGCGATTAATGAATAATGAAATTATTAGCAACGCAAATGCTGATAACAATGCTAGTTAATAACATCAATCATGAGGATCCGATCAGCATGTACCTCTTGCGTGCTGCACTGTGTAGGGACAAGTCCGTCCACCCAAGGCGCCTGAGCCGCAAAAGGGATCTAAGATCGTCTGGGCCCCCGGAACGGCGTCCAACATCAGGCGCACCTTGATCTCGACTCGCACACTCGCTCGCTCGAGGCACGGCTTCCAGACAAGTCCACAACTAGATCGGAGTCTAGGGTTTAGGAGTCTGTAGACTTTCATACTATAGGCCCATTTTACACAGGAGCACTGATGACATGTACAATGAGTCATAGGGCTTTGGGTTCACAGCTGTCGGGCTAAACCCAAACCTCAGCAAGAGGAACCGGGTGCCTAAACGCTGGGCTTCAGGATTTCGGGATCGGCCTGAGGTTTTTCGTGCTTGCGACTCTATGACTCTTTGGCTTGTGTTTTGGCTTTTGGGGTTGGAGGCTTCGATTCGCGATTTGAGAGACAGGGCTTCGGGCGAGGAATGCAATTTTTCCAGTGCTCAGCGCCGACTCCGGACATCCTTCGTGACGGGGGAATTGTCCTGAAAAAAACGAAGAGTCGAAGGGGACTTAGCTCCAGGTGACAACCCCTAAGCCCTGAAAGCCCTATAGACCCTAAAGCCCAATTCCTTTGCCACACTTTCCTCTTTTCAACCTTGCAAAGCCATTTAGCTACGTACTTGAATCCTTCAGACCTTTGGAGCCTTCGGATCTCCCTGGGGCCCCTGCGGTCATGGGCTGCATGCCGGAGATGTACCTGGCGTGTAAGTGTAGTCAGGGTGTCTGAGGTGTAGGATTTCGGTGTCAGCTCGTTTCTGAAGGGATTGGGCTTCGGATATAGGGGGATGGGTTAGGACGTAGTGCACGCCCCGGGGGATTCCGCAAAGCCTCAAAGGACTTTGACCTTGGACACTTTGCAATCACACGTAGGCGTGGCCGGAACAAGGCAAGGGCAGGATCTGGGTGTTCAGGGGGCTTTTTTAGGGGTAATTCGAGGTTTCAACCCCCCGCCCCAGTCTTATCGGGCAGCTTTCGGCCCGAAGAACTGGAACTGGGCTAGAAGGGCCCCCAATAATCAGAATAAGGTTGTGGGGCCCGTTATACTATGATGATATAAGGAACCACCAAAGTAGTATTGGCAACTGTTTCGAAACAATTGTGACAAGGCGTGTGTGGCTTGCACGTGCAGTCGGCTGCAAACAGCTAGAACACAACTTAAAAACGCGAGACAGTTACCCACTAGCCCTGAACTTTGGCTCTAACTTCGAACAGACCTCAGTCGACCGACCCTGACACCAACAAAACCCTAAACACCGTCAAACCCAACAGCTGACAAGACTCTGAACACTCAAGCAGACCACCGATAAGTCTAGCAAACCCCGGAAAAGTCTTCAAAACACGGCTATAAACCATCAAAAAAACAGTAAAACATCCGAAAACGCCTAATGCGCTCAAGTGAAGGCCACCAAGGAGCTGGTAGGTCCCGTGCGTGAGCTGAGGGAAGCCCGGGGCAGCCCTGGCGCAGCCGGCAGGTAATCAGCATACACATGCATACACCCATGCATGCCTACATTCTGACATGTGTATCCGTAAAGAGCCATACAGTAGACAACTTTTGCCTACTGTGTGGCTCTTTACGGTCAGGGGTTGCTGGTGTTGTCTTCGGGGCTTTACTGCTTTAGGAGTCCGGGGTTGTGCCTAACACCAGGCTGGGACGATGCCCCGATGCGGGGTAGACAGGACTCTGGAAGACACGGTTTATTATTCTGGATTCAGCTACTGTGCTCCTACCTGCGAAATACTATACAAGATTGCTGCTTTTCGGTATCATGACCTTTTTGTTAGATAATCTGAAAGCGCGATTCTCGGCATAAGCTAGGATGCACGGGAATATGCTGTAAGATCGTCCACTAATGTTCAATTACCTCTTAAGGTAAGTTTTGTGCTTATATGGACTGTCATACACACATTCTCACCTTGAGGTCTATGTAAGAAACCCTGCAAGGTCCGGGTGCATGTAATGCAGACGGAGCCATAGTGGTGGGTTTAGTCTATGCCCCTACTCCCGGCTTCTCAGGGTGCGGCTTGTCTCTGTAGCTTCCTGGATATTAGGGTTTTGGTCAGATTTCACTTGTTCGGGATCTTAAATCCTAAAGCTCGGGTTTGGGGTTTGAGGGTATCAACGGTGGTTAGCAGAGGCGGGCTGTTTGCTAGTTGGAAACTACTTCAACCGCGGTCAAGTTTGATCGTGAACGTTACATTTTGCAACGCGTTGCTAGCGACTAGTGTTCTGGCGGCATGGCTGCTACTGCTTCTTGATACGAAACCCACTGCTGCGGATTTTGTCACCATGCTACGCAATTCTTTCTTGGGTCCTTGCGCGTTGGTGATGACATCTTCACCCTCACACCAGCATCCAGATCCCCAAAGCCCAACACCTGAGCGGGAATCCTAAGGCCGTTGGCAGCCTTACACCCTGTAACCTTGACCGACAGCCTGTGCTCAAGACACAAGAGCACAAAGCGCAAGGCATCTGTGACCAAAGTCCCGCAAACCTTGGCCATACACCAAGAGTCAAAGTTCAAAACCTCAACGCCTTTCACGATCTAGGGTGCCGACGTGACGCGAATGCTAGCCCACAAGCCTGTGAATCAGGAATCCAAACCCCAAACCCCGGCGCACTGCGGACGCCTCGGATAGCCTTGCACTGCGGGACGCTTGGGGCGTTCGAAATCTAATGTCAAGTTGTTGGTTGGGTTTGATTTCATTATGGCATTGTAATTTACAGACGTTGTACAAGTTTTTGCTCTTTATTGAATTCATCTCGGCCTGCTGGTGTTTAGAGAACTGAACCCACGTCAAACCAAACAGAACCCAGCACCTTCCACTATAGGGCAACAATAGTTTGAAGAGGATTTGGGCGATTGTGAAGTCCCTGTGTTATACAAGTGGGGGGGGATATCGGCACTAATTATGCAGACTTCTGTTTCGACCCTATACAGCCTAACTTGTCCAGATTCAAGTCCAACCCCTCATAGGGATAATGTGATTTGGGAAACAGGATTTAGGGAATAGGTGGCATAGGGTTCACTTTTTAGGTTAAGTTATGGGGTTTGAACTTGAACGACGGGGACAACCTCGCACACACAACGATATAGTATGAAGCAGAACCCATGCACGAGTCTATGCACACCAAAGCGATCCCCGCAATGTCGTGATGCCAAAACCCAGAAATATTTAATTTAACCGTGCATTACGTTCCTTACAAAGAACAAAGCCCAACGCTATCCACGTCCCCGCGCCAAGGAGCCGTAGATCCACTGTGCCTCGAGCGCCTGCTGCATCAGCTCGACCAATTTCGCTTCCCCACGGCCACGGAAACGGTAGAGGGCCTAGGCTGGGTCAAGGATTTATCATATGTACCTGAAGCCTAACGTTTCATTAGGGCGTGCGTGTTTCTTTCTAGGTTTCCGAGGTACAGGACCAAGTATCACTTGCTGGGTGACTACAGTGACATGGGGACAACACTACTAATGAATGAAACAGACCTGTTTAATAAGGTTTGCATCGTTCCCGGGGCTACCAGGTCGAACACTTTGCCGTGGATGCTAGGATAAACGGTGAGGGTCAAACATGTGCAGCAACGTTGCCATAAGGACGGTAATCTGCGCGCTGGCGTGTTTATTCTTCATCCTCGCCGTCGCGATATTCACCACGTAATCATGGCCACCATTCTTCTTCATACTGCCGACAGCAAAGTTTGTAGGAGGGCTTGCGGCTGATCTGAATGCAGGTCCCCGTCTACTGACAGTCTTTCTTTAGGATTCCCGCTTGAGTTGAGAGATCCCGGCTTACATGCATACTGTTTTTGGCTGCTTCTGCAAGGGCCTTCACTTGGGGATGCCGAATGGAATGTCAAAAACGTTATATGACATCGAAACTCCTCTAGGCCTCCATATCCGACCCATCAATCTCTAAATCCTACAAACATCAAGCCCTACATCATAAACCACCACGACATCTACAGACTGGAATCCTGAAAAATAAGCTCCTGCGATGTCGTTGGCGCATTTACAAAACCGGGAAATCTTAAATCCTGGAGCCTGAACCTCACTGCGTGAAGACCAGCTGCCCTTCTCAATGGGCTGCCGGTCCTCTGGCAACCATGGGTACTCCGGGTGTACGGGTTTGAGCATTCAAAGTTTGGGGACTAAGGGACTAGTCAGGGCTGCAGACAGGCCAGCAGCCAAGCCAGGGGTTCAAATTCAAATTCAAAACAAGCCCTTGCTATATCTGTGGTTTGGGGTTCAATCAACCAGTGCCCGGAACCGTATGTTGGGCGTCCTTGAACCCTCAACCCCGAACCACAAGCCCATGACCCAGGTCCACACTCAACCGGTGCCTGAAAATCGAACCACCCCTTCTGGCAGCCTTGATGGTGAATCTGCTGCATCAACCCGGGGAAGCAGCTCCTGCTGCGGAAGGTTCCCACCAGATCTTACCATGCAGGGGGTCTGCTCATTCTTCTGAAATTCTCTAGCTTCTTGCGAACGGTTTGCTCCTTGTTTTCAAACTCTTTAGTCTCTTTCGCGCGGTTTGCTCCTTGTACTGAAACTCTCTAGTTTCTTTCGAGCAGTTTGCCCCTGTTTTCACATTCCCTATTCTCTGTCGAGCAGCTTGCTCCTTCTTCTGAAATTATCTAGCTTTTTGCGAGCGGTTTGCTCCCTGCTTTCAAACATTAGTCTCTTTCGAGCGGCTTGCTCCTTGTTCTGCAACTCTCTAGTTCCTTTCGAGCGGTTTGTTCCTTTTTGCTTCCGATTCTGTAGTCTCTTCCGAAACTCTCTAGTATCTTTCGAGCGGTATGCTCCTCAGTTCTCAAATTCGACAGTCTCTTTCGAAATTCTCTAGTCTTTTTGGAGCGGTTTGCTCTTTCTTCTGAAATTCTCTAGTTCCTTTCTGTCTAGCTCCTTTCGAGCGCTTTGCTCCTTGTTCTGGAACTCTCTAGTTCCTTTCGAGAGGTTTGACCCTTGTTCTCAAAGGCTCTAGTCTCCTGCGACATTTTCTAGTTTCTTTGAAGCGGTTTGCTCCCTCTTCTGAAACTGTTTAGTTCCTTTCGAGCGGTTTGCTCCTTGTTTTCAAACTGTCTAGTCTCTGTCGAAATTCTCTAGTCTCGCTCGAGCGGCGTTAGCTCCTTCTTCCGAAGATCTCTAGTCTCTTTCAAGCGGGTTGGTCCTTGTTTTGAGATGATTGTCTAGTCTCTTTGCCAATTGATTTTCTAGCCTCTTCGAGCAGTTTGCTGTTTGTTCTGAAATTCTCTAGTTCCTTGCGAGCGGTTAGCTCCTTGTTTTCAAACTCTCTAGTCTCTTTCGAGCGGTTTGCTCCTTCTTCTGAAATTCTCGAGTCTGTTTCGAGCGGTTTGCTCATTCGTCTGCAATCCCTAGTTCCTTGCGAGCGTTTGCCCCTTGTTTTCAAACTCTCTACTGTCTTTCGGGTGGTTTGCTCCTTTGTCTGAAACTCTCTAGTTCCTTTCGAGCGGTTTGCTTCTCTAGTCGCCTTCGAAATTCTCTAGTCTCTTTCGAGCGTTTTGTTCCTTGTTGTGAAATGTTCTGGTTCCTTTCGCGGGGTTTCAATTTCTCTAGTCTCGTTCGGCATTCTCCAGTCGCTTTCGAGCGGTTTGCTCCTTCTTCTGAAAATCCTTTACTTCCTTTGGAGCGGTTTGCTCCTTGTCTTCAACTTCTCTAGTCTCTTTCGAGCGCTTTGCTCCTTCTTCTGAAAGTCTCGAGTCTCTGTCGAAATTGTCAAGTCTCTTTCGACCGGTTTCCGTGCGAGTGGTTTGCCTGTTGTTTTCAATCTCGCTCAGTCTCTTTCGAGCGGTTGCTCCTTGTTGTGAAATGCTCTAGTTCGTTTCGAGCGGTTTGCACTGGTTTTCCGATTCTGTAGTCTCTTTCGAAACCCCCTAGTCACTTTCGAGCGATTTGCTCCTTGTTCTGAAATTCTCCAGTTCCTTTCGAGCGGTCTGCTCCTTCTTCTGAATCTCGCAGTTCCTTTCGAGCGGTTTGCTCCTTGTTTTGAATTTATCGAGTCTCTTTCGAAAATCTCGTCTCTTTCGAGCGGTTCGTTCCTTGTTCTAAAACGCTCTAGTTCCTTTCGCGCGGTTGCCCCTTGTTTTCAATTTCTCTAATCCCTTTCGAAATTATCTAATTTCTTTCGAGCGGTTTGCTCCTTCTTCTGAAAATCCTTTAGTTCCTTTCGAGAGGTTTGCTACTTCTTCTGAATTTCTCTAGTCTCTTTCGAAATTCTCTAGTCTCTTTCGAGGGGTTTGCTCCTTGGTTTCACTTTCTCTGGTCTCTTTGGAATTCTCTAGTCTCTTTCGAGCGGCTTGCCCTTTCTTCTGAAACTCTGTAGTTCCGTTCGAGCGGTTTGCTCCTTGCATTGAATTTATCTATCTAGTCTCTTTCGAGCGGATTGCTGCTTGTTCTGAAATTCTCTATGTAGTCTCTTTCGAGCGGTTTGCTCCTTCTTCTGAAAATCTGTAGTTCCTTTCGAAAAGTTGGCTCCTTGGTTTCAATTTCTCTAGTGTCTTTCGAAATTCTCTTGCTCCTTGTTCTGAAACCATCTAGTTCCTTTCGAGCGGTTTGCTTCTCTGGCCGCTGTCGAAATTCTCTAGTCTCTGTCGAGCGGTTAGCTCCTTCTTCTGAATCTCTAGTTCGTTTCTAGCGGTTTGCTCCTTGTTTTCAAGTTCTCTAGCCTCTACTGAAATTCTCTAGTCTCTTTCGCGGTTTGCCCCTTGTTCTGAAATTCTCTCGAGCGGCTTGCACCATGTTTTCAAATTCTCTCCCGCTTTCGAAACTCGGGTCTCTCTCGAGCGGTTTGCTCCTTGTTCTGAAATCCTCTAGTTCCTTTCGAGCGGTCTGCTCCTTCTTCTGAAACTCGCAATTCCTTTCGAGCGGTTTGCGCCTTGCTTGGATTTTGTCGAGTCTCTTTCGAAAATCTCTAGTCTCTTTCGAGCGGTTGCTCCTTGTTGTGAAATGCTCTAGTTCCTTTCGAGCGGTTTGCAACTGGTTTTCAGATTCTGTAGTCTCTTTCGAAACTCTCTAGTCACTTTTCAGCGATTTGCTCCTTGTTCTGAAATTCTCTAGTCTCTTTCGAGCGGTTTGCTCCTTGGTTTCACTTTCTCTAGTCTCTTTCGAAATTCTCTCGTCACGTTCGAGCTGTTTGCCCTTTCTTCTGAAACTCTGTAGTTCCTTTCGAGTGGCTTGCTCCTTGAATTGAATTTATCTATCTCGTCTCTTTCGAAATTATCTAGTCTCTTTCGAGCGGTTTGCTCCTTGGTTTCAATTTCTCTAGTGTCTTTCGAAATTCCCTAGTCTCTTTCGAGCGGTTTGCCCCTTCTTCTGAAATTCTCCAGTTCCTTTCGAGCGGCTCGCTCCTTGTTTTCAATTTCTCTAGTGCCTTTCGAGCGACTTGCTCATTGTTCTGAAAACCTCTAGTTCCTTTCGAGCGGCATGCTNNTTCTTGTTTTCAAACTCTCTAGTCTTTTCCGAATTTCTCTAGTCTCTTTGAAGCGGATAGCTCTTTGGTCTGAAACTCCCTAGTTCCTTTGGGCGGATGGCACTTTCTTCTGAATTTCTCTAGACTCTGACGAAATTCTTTAGTCTCTTTCGAGCAGTCTGCGCCTTCTTCGATCGGAAAATCTCCAGTTCCGTTCAAGCAGTTTGCTCCTTGCTTTCAGATTCTTTCGGCTCTTTCAAGCAGTCTGCTCATTCTTCTGAAATTCTCTAGTTTCTTGCGAACGGTTTGCTCCTTGTTTTCAAATCAAATCTCTAGTCTCTTTCGAGCGGTTTGCCCTTTCTTCTGAAACTCTGTAGTTCCTTTCGAGCGGTTTGCTCCTTGACTTGAATTTATCTATCTAATCTCTTTCGAAATTCTCCAGTCTCTTTCGAGCGGTTTGCCCTTTCTTCTGAAAGTCTGTAGTTCCTTTCGAGTGGTTGGCTCCTTGGTTTCAATTTCTCTAGTCTCTTTCGAAATTCTCTACAGTAGTCTCTTTCGAACGGTTGGCTCCTTCTTCTGAAAGTCTTTAGTTCCTTTCGAAAGATTTGCCCCTAGTATTGCAAAATTCTGGTCTCTCGAAACCTGTTTAGTTTCTTTCGGGAGGTTTGCTCCTTGTTGTCACGTTCTCTAGTTCCTTTCGAGCGGTTTCCCCCTTGTTTTCAAATCACCTAGTCTCTTTCGAGCGGTCTGCTCCTTCTTCTGTAATTCCCTAGTTTTCCCTAGTCTCCTTCGAGCGGTTTGCTCCTTTGTGAATTATCCTAGTTCATTTCGAGCGGTTTGCTGTCTGTCTTCAATTTCTCTAGTGTCTTTCGAAATTCTCTAATCTTTCGAGCGGTTTGCCCCTTGCTCTGAAACTCTTTAGTTCCTTTCGAGCGGTTTTCTCCTTGTTTTGAACTTATCTAGTCTCTTTCGAAATTCTCCAGTCTCTTTCAAGCGGTTTGCTTCTAGTTCTTTTCGAGCGGTGTACTCCTTGTTCTCAAATCTCTAGTGTCTTTCGAAGTTCTCTAGTCTCTTTCGATCGGAGTCCTCATTGCTCTGAGACCCCCCAGGTCCTTTCGAGCGGCTTTTCTCCTTGTTTTCAAAATCTCTAGTCTCTTTCGAGCAGTTTTCTCTAGTTCTTTTCGAGCGGTTTGCTCCTTGTTCTGAATCTCTCAAATTCCTTTCGAGCGGTTGGATCCTGGTTCTCAAAGTCCCTAGTCTCTTGCGACATTTTCCACTTTCTTTCAAGCGGTTTGCTCCCTCTTCTGAAACTCTTTAGTTCCTTTCGGCGGTTTGCTCCTTTTCTTCAAACTCTCTAGTCTCTTTCGAAATTCTCGAGTCTCTTTCGAGCGGTTTGCTCCTTCTTCGGAAAATCTCTAGTCTCTCTCGAGCGGTTTGCTGCTTGTTTTGCGGTTGTCTAGTCTCGTCCCCGGTTGATTCTCCAGCCTCTTCGAGCCGTTTGCACTTTGTTCTGAAAGAAATTCTCTAGTTCCTTGCAAGCGGTTTGCTCCTTGTTTTCAAACTCTATAGTCTGTTTGGAAATTCTCTAGTCTCTTTCGACCGGTTTGCTCTTTCTTCTGAAATTCTCGAGTCTCTTTCGAGCGGTTTGCTCATTCTTCTGAAATTTTCTAGTTCCTTGCGAGGGGTTTGCCCCTTGTTTGCAAACTCTCTACTCTCTTTCGGGGCGGTTTACTCCTCGTTCTGAAACTTTAGAATTCCTTTCGAGCGGTTTGCTCCTTCTTCTGAAACTCTAGTTCCTTTCGAGCGGTTTGCTCCTTGTTTTGATACAGGCCGTGGATGCTACATCAACATCGTGGCTAGATGGCTAGTCATCACCACTCGAGACTGTGATTGTCTTCAGCAGGTTCTCCGACCACCCTCTGTCCGGCCCAAATCCTCACGATTCCTCACATGCCACGACGTCCGGGACAGGCTCTGGAAGGGGCCAGGGCATTCAAGTCTCTCCCACAGGCAAAAGTCCCACATCCCTGAAGCCCGCACTAAAGTAGCAGGTCCCGGAAACCTTACATCCTCAGGCCCGCCTGTGGGATCGGCAAGCCATCCTGGTAGCAGCGTTCTCAAGAAGGTCTCCTAGAGGGTCCCTTCACGCCCCTCGCAACTCGGACTCTGCCAGACGAGAGGATTCAGGAATTGGGCTTAGAGGAAAAAGTTTAATGGTTATAGGGCAAAACCCAAAACGAAAGGGTCGTTCGCTTTTAGCGGGCTTCAGAGTTGAGACAGCCCAGGGTTTCGTCGGGTGGCTTTACAAGGGATTTACGGCTTCGGGGTTCTGTCTTTTGGTTGTTGTGTAACGGGGGTGTTCTCGGAAATGGTGTAGGTTGCCTGAAGATCATGTAAGGCGTTCGGATTTAAGGCAGTTCTCTACATTGGGGGCACGTCTACGGGCTCCCATGAGGGAGCACATCATCTTGAGGATGCCCTAATTCAGTCAAAGTCGCGGTGCCAGACTGGGGAATTGTAGCGAATGTGATTTGGGTGGCAACTTGAACTAAGTTCCGTACCACCCTTACCAAGGACCGAATGAGCTAGTTCGCCCTTGCGCTGTTGTACATCCTCTGCTTTTCATCCTCTGAGGCCAAATTGAAGCCAGAAAGGTTCAAGCTTGCGGCTTTATCACGGAATCCTACACTCTGTGGGGCCTAATATTCGGATCCCTTCTTTTCCGAAGCCGGAACCACTACAGTAAATGGCCGATAACTCATCCAGAATCCTAGCATGAATCATCCGCACGTCGGATGCAGCACCCTACGCGTGCAGTACACCGAAAAGGCAACTCCTAAGCCGAGCCCACGAAGCCCAAACACCAAGCCCTAAAGATGTAAAGCCCAAGACCTCGAACCTCAATTCTCACTAGCATTCGTAGCTCTAAGGCCCCTTTAAGATATGCAACACCCCATGGAACCCCTGCATGAACTCTATATCAAAACCAGAGAATCCAAATACTGGGGAGAGTATATATATATATATATACATACATACATACACACACACACACGCCGTATTGGATATGAGCCTATAATGAAACTCTTGCTTGATTTAACCCCACACCCCTAAATTGGAGGCCTGAAATGGTGGGATGTAGGTAGGATGAAGGATCCCTTATAATACGCGGGCTCTTATTTTGGGATTGCCCCACCTACCTTCATCCCACCCCTGGAGCCCCTCTAAACCCTAAACCCCTTTTGCATCCAGGACTCTCCCTAAACCCCTAAACCCCTAGCCCCTATACCCCTAAACCCTATACACCCTAAACCCTTTGACCAAAAGACCCCGCAACACCCTGCGCCTGCGAGAGTTCCAGCAACCGCTGCTCTGCCAACTCAGGCTCTCCGGTTCTCGCAAACGCCTTCAGCACGCCTGGTGGTGCTTCTAGGGTTTAAGTATACAAGGGTTTAGATGGGTTTAGATAAATTTAGAATAATTTAGTGGTTTAACTGGTTTAGGGTTTAAGTATAAGGGTTGCGATAGGCTTAGATGAATTTAGTGGTTTAACTGGTTTAGGGTTTAGGGGTTAGTGGCTTCAGGGCTCTTATCCCCCTCGCGTGGCAGGGATCGATGCCCAAAAGCGAAAGGCGAAGCCAGGGAGAGGTTCCGAGTTTTAGGCTCGGGGGATCCGGGCCTGTCTTCTTGGTTGAAGTTAAAGGCTTGAGGCTCAGGAGGGTGTCACGCTAAACCCTTTTCTTGAGCAGGGGGACTGCAATGCAAACCCTAAGCCCCTAAATCTAAACCTAAACCCCTTAACCACTAAACCTGGCAGGAGCATTTTAGCACCCCAGGAACGTCGGGTTCGGTTCTTTACGGTGGGGGGGGGGGCCCTCTTTGTGCTCACCAGGCGTCAGGATTGCGGCATTTTTGATCTTCGGGCTTCAGACTTTACGTGCGTTCGACTCTCACACTCGCACAAGGCAGGCAAGGCTCCTCATTTTGACGTGCTTTAGCGGTAGGGACTTGTAAGTTTGAGCTCGCCTGACATGTCGACCTACCCGAGCGGAGGACCTCGCTGTTGGGTTCGCAGTTGGTTTTCCACCATCCGAAACCCAAGTCCTATCTACCTTTACCAGAACTTGAGCCAACAAACCGCATCCGAAGGCAAAAGCCCTTGCAACTTCACCCCGAAGACGCCAGTGAGGGCCCTTATAACCTAGCGCCATCCGGCGGCTGCTGGTTGACATGGCCGTTGGCTCCAAACTCCGGAGGCGCATCTCTTGAAGAAAGTGCCAGGCCTCTCGGAGCCATTCGGTCGGTTTATGTAAGTTCAATGGGTTTCGCGTTTCTATGCATTTGCACAGCCCATCTACGGACATGGTTAACTCGTACATACAGAATCTCGCATTGGAGATGCATTGGAGATAGATACATCCAGATTCTACAGCAGCATTGCTGGCATCTCTCTGCGCAAGCCTACCGTTGTTCGCTCACTGTTAAGATCTTCAGGCTCCCAAACCCCCAAGAGAAGCGGCCTGCTCAGCTTTCCCGTCTTCTGCACAGGCATTAATGACACCTGGTTCGAGTGTTTCGGTTCGCTAGGATTTTCTCTTCAAGCCAGCCAAGAGTTGCACTTCATGAGTCGCCCTTGAACCGGCTGGGGGCTTCTACGTAAGCCTAAGGCCTGCGGCATAGTCTTCCTAAGAATCAAATGGGAACTTCGTTGTGATGCGCTTCCTTCCATCACATGTAAACACAAGGTCGGAGAAGCCTTCGGGCTCAGAGGGCAAAGGCTGGTTCCGAGCCTCCGGGCCTCAAGCTTAGGAAGACTTTTGGACCTGGAGGCGTGGAAGGAAAGGCCACGGCTTGGACATATAGAGCATGATACCAGCAACACCTGTACCGACATGGTGAAGGCTATGACCGCTGACATGAATCCGACACCCGGGCTTCGACAGAGGGTTTGGCCAACAGAACCCGAGCAGACGTGCATTGCCAGAGCCTTCTGCGGACTGCTGCTTCTTAGCTGCTTCTGAAGCGACAGGGGGGTTTCTGGGTTACAGAAAATGACGAATCTCCACCCCCCCCCCCGCAAAAGATCCAAACAACACACACACATACACACACCAAGACCAGGATCCTGAAACCTAAGGCCTGAATAGAAGGACCTCCTAGCGGGGCCATCACGGCCCACGAGGTTTCCTGACTTGGACAGTTTGCACTCTGTCATACTCTTTGGCCTGCTTGGTTGTAATTGTACCGAGGGAGAATATGTACCCTCAGTGAAGTTATGGGGGTTGCTCAAAGATGAGAATTCCAGGTGTCCTGTCCTGGGTTCAAACGGGGAATCATTCCAAACGGCAGCTATCATGTATTCCGTATGGTACACCTCGCGCATTAGCAGGAACAAGTAAACGGTAAACCCTCCCACGAAAGTCACCCATGAACCTGAACCTAGCCGAAGGCGCAAGGAAGCATAATGCCAAGATGCTGTTGAAGGTGACTACGTCTGCCTGGCCACGAATTGTTTGGGTGATGCGAGAAAAAACACTAGCAAAAGGGGAGCACCCTACTGCTGCATCTCGACTGTCAGACCCGACGTGTTGACTGGATGGCGGTCTCCCAATTTGTCCCGGCGCATCTAAGTCGGCAATCACTTCAACTTGCAAGGTGGCACTAGCAGCCTGGAACCTGTTCCCTTAAAGTCGCCGTTTTCTTGTCGCAGAGAGCATGCCTTGAAGAAGCAGACTCTGGGGCGTGTCGAAGGGCGATACATGCAGATCCGCGGTCCGTATGGAGATTCATGTATGCACTATGTAGTCATCTACTGATATAATTCATGTATCTCCTTTTACTGACATATGCACACACACACACGTAGAATCACGTAGCTAAGCCCCCTACAAGGCCCTACAACCCAAGTCCGCATAGCCTGAGATACCAGATCCCACGACCTGAGAGCACCAACCCTAAAGAACCCCCATACCCGTGAACCGAACTCCCAAGGGCTTATAAAGTATCCACAACAGCAGCAACACCAACACCAACACCACCGACACCACCGCCGCCACCGCAACAAACGACAATAAAGCTGGGTTTCTATTCTGGAACTTCAGATACAGAAGCCGGTAAGATAATAAAAGGGTGTGGGGAGTTTCTATACTGTAGGACATACACTAGAAACCCTAGGGACAACATTACCAATGACCCAGATCTGCATGCCAGGTACGGGATCCGTCCGAACATGCCGAACCTACCCCCCGAGCCTTAGACCTTGAACACCACCCATATATATATATATAATCAATACATATATATATATATGTAGAGAGAGGTATTTATGTCTGTATTTTATCCTTCCGTTTAGCATGTGTAAATACATATGAAATTCTATTCCGTTCGGTTCTGCTCTATTCTGTTCAGTTATAGACATATAGAACCTTTTGGAGGAGGGGCTGCAGTGTATAAAATTCCTATAAACCCTCAAACCCCAAGAGAAAAGGCCGCAAGTCCCACCTGAACCTCGCGCTGGCCCATGACCTCCAACCAGAAGATCGCTCCTTGCGTCTCGTTTGGTTGAAAGAAAAGTCTTTTTACCTTAGCTCCATTTACCCATCCAGCATATACTCAGTTAAGGGGTTGCTATATAAGTACTCTAAGGCCTATGTGTATACTATACAGTACAGGGAGCCTTTGGGGATATGTTGGAAAGGCATTCTTACCCAGGGACTATAAGAGGATATTCTTTGTGGAAGGATTCCGGACTTAGGGCTTTGATGGTTTATTCCGCTTTAGTCTTCACGGATGCTCGATAGTAATGATAGTACGCGGTAACCTCAAGCCCTTTTACACCCTCGTTGTAGAACCCCTGGCATACTACAAAACAATTTCAAGTCTGCACTCGACTTGTGCTCTTAATTGGCAGTTCCCCTTGCAGGAACCCGCGGAAGCAGCTGGAGTTAGGGCGTCCTTACTGCAATCCCTATTGCGGTATTCCAACCCCTACTCGAACCCCATTTCGCAAACTGTCCTCCGCCTTCCTATGCAGAATGTTTGGAGTGCGGCTATGTGGCGTGAGGCACACCCACATCGCGCACAAGCGTTGATGACCTCAGGAGATTCTCGGAGAGAGACGCAGGGATCCCTAACCCAAAGGATTCTAGCCTCCGATATGGGCTGTACCTACACAAAGCGGCCTAAGGATTCCTTGGAGAGAAACCGCACCTTGTACCCAAAAGTCGCTTAGGATCCTACCTGAGCTATTGATTTGTCGATTGAGCCGTCTTATGGGCTCTGGGGATCGAACCCAGTGGCTGCCCGCAAACCCGAGCAGGTTTCGGGATCCTTATGCACATTTCGAAGCCTTAAGGGACCCTTAGACCCCTGACCTGTAAACTCCTATGCGGATTGCTCCGAGCAACTCCGTTGAAGCTCATCAAATCCGGCCGCAGGTCCATGTCCGTCCTGCTGCAAGCAACAGACTTTAAGGGTTCAAGGCCTTGCGGGGTTTGCGGTCCCTATGGTCTTTAAGGGTCAGTGTCCCAAGAAAGGCCAGGCAAGGCAGGGCAGGAGGCCTAAAGTCTTGGCAAAAGGCGCTTGTAGCCGAGCCACGCACTTTCCAGCCACTCTTCCGCTTTCTTCAGCTCGCCAGCTTGGGAGCACGCATTTATGACACCTGGGGTGTGGCGTGCAGGAGTCGGCCAAGAGGTGAAGCAGGTTAGGAGTAGGGTGTTGGGGACAGACGCCACTATACCAACACCGCTACCGCTGCCGCAGCCACACGCACACAAGAAAGAGCCAACATAACAAAATAGTGCCACAAGCCAACGCGCTTCATGCCCAAGCCACAGCCTTTCTCCGAAGAGGTACCGCACCGAGAAAGAGCCCATGTTTCGACTAGCTGCTGTCCTTCGAAAAAGGGCTATTGCTCAGCGACAGTTGTTGAGAGTTAGCAACATGAAGCCTACCTTATCCTCTTGTTGCAGCTCCCCAGCCATAACGTCAGTCTCGAGCACGCAGATCTCTAAGAGCTGCAGTCCCTAAGCCTTACCCTGAGGCTCCAGAAAGATCTAATTAAACATTGGAGCTGTTGTGCTTACCATACCATACTAAATACTTCGGTTCGGTCTTAGGCCTGAGTGTTAGAAGTCCTCAAACCTTTGCGTCTTCTGCATCCAGATCTGGGGCATAGACTCACCCTTCACCGCGCATCTTTAATTGAAGTGGGAGTAAGAAATAGAGCAGTGCTCCCATACGGTCCCTATAGATTACCGTGCACACCAACGCAAGGCGCTGTGTCATCCGGCTTTTGTCTGCAAGCGGCTGTTCAAAACAATGATGTTCGGCGACAGCCGCAGAGTTTTTAGCTCCCGCAGGCACTCTTCGGCACCTTTCGGTCCGAAAGTATCACTTTGCGGTCTAATTAGGGCTTAGGGGTTTAAGGCTCCCTACGTAACCCTAAAGCTTCTCAAGGAGTCCAAGGGTTCTTATAAGGTTGCTTTAAAGGGATTGCTTGAGAGTCCGAAATGCCTAAATCCTAGAGCCCGGCAAGTACTAAACTGTATTGTTGTTGTACCACTACCTTAAAGACAGGAGATACCTCCTCACTGGATCTTTGGGACCCTTAGAGTGGGCTTGGGGCTCAGGATGTGGGGGTAAGGGCATGGAATCTGCGTGTGGGAGACAAAACGGGCAACTGACTACAAACTACCTGCAGTACTCTGTCTCCCTCGTTTTGTTTTTTAATCTCGCTGCCTGGTGTTTGCCTGGTCCTCTTACATCCTGTGAAGGCTTAGTGGGGCCCGACTTTTTGGAAAAAATCTTGCCTGGTGAATCAGGGGTCATAACTTTTTGAGTTTAGATCAGAATGTTTGAAGTTAAGTCTGAAACGGCAGGATTCCAATAATGAGTGCAAACTAAAGGGCAGCCTTTGGCTGGTCACTTACGCACGCTGGTCAGTTTGCACACCCCACACTCTAGCAAAACCGAAGTTTTCTTGTGGACAGCATCCCAGGAAGTCCCCTGACTACGCCTGTTGCGATTGCTGCAGGCTGCACCACCCACGACATGTTAGTTCACGAAGTCATTTCCCTGTGCCGAAAGGAGTGACACCATATGTTGGGGCTCGGGCCTCCTGCATTCTGGTATCCATACCAGAAACCCTACACAACCATACTCCAACGGCCACGATGAGAAACGCTCGAACAAGTGACGAATGAATCGGCCCTGCTTGGCATTGGCGTTCGCCAGATTGCCTTCGTTGCACTGGCGACGCAGTTTGAGTCTAGTTACTTAAAACATCTTGCAACCGAAAGTCAAGAACGACTTCTAGTACTGCGTACTCTCTGAACCGTGGATCATTCAACCACAACCTGAATCTAAAACAAACTGATTCAATGGCAGTTTGCCCAGCGTCACGATGTCGGGCGCGAGCCCTCGTTGCTTCATGTTCTGGAACCACTCATCGGCTTTATCCGCCTGGCTATGCCGTTAAGGCCTTAGCGTGTACTTCTTTGGACTTCCAGGTTGAGGCTTGAGGCATTTAGGATTCAGATTGCCCCCGTCGGTCTCGGTGGAGGCTGATCGCCAAGATTCCAAGAGTCAAAAGGGATCAAACCCCACATGTCGAAAGCCAAACGAGGCCCCTGCACTGTCATCATTGTTCTTTTGATTATGGTAATTGTCCGGACAACCCCTGAATCAAGTGTTTGTCAAGTGAAAGACGAAAGCGCGAGAAAGAGTTAACTGCCAGAACAAATGAGGAAGTCGCGGCTCCTGATTCTGCAAGATGTGTGACGCAGTAGGTCAGATCAAGCCGTGTCTAGGTCTACGTAAGCATGCTCGCACCTTCGCAACCTGGTCTTCGTGTTAAAGTCAATGTCTCTGTGTTTCGGAATAGTATTAGTATTCCATAGCTTAGAGATGCTTGGGGCTTCTGGAGTAAGGAATTGCTGCTGCAGTTAGGATTGCTGTAGCTGCAGCATTTTCAGTTTTCACATCCCGACTTGTGCGCCTCCCCAGCGAGGGCACACCTCAGCTTTTCGGTGTAGTATGGAAAAGGAATGCGATCGCCGATCAAGATCATTGGATCTTCACAAACGGGACACAGGGGTAGTAAGTTGTCACGCCTCTGTTTATTAGTAGTAAGCTATTGAGATAAGGGTACGACACAGACGCCGCTGTAAATACCAGCCTGTTCGAGAACAGCAACCCTAACCCACTGCAATAGGCGGGAACCGGACCATGGTGGGGGCAAGAGTTTGCAGAAACTCCACGATCTGGTCCTCTGAAGAAAGGAGGACTTACAGGTGTAGCCTCGAAAGCTCACTGCAGCTGCTGTCAACCCATATATGGAGCCTAGACTGTCCCAAACCTTAATCCTGACACCTCCAAGACTTGAAGAAACCCTGCATCGAGCTGCAGTCGAAGCTGAAGGGCTGGTATTTCATCGGTCTGTTTCGCCCGGGTTCCACCTCTCTCAGCCCGGTTTTCGGTCTCGTAATTACAGGGTTTGAGGTAGGCCCCACGCGGGAACTCCCCAACCTTAAACCCTAAAGACCTAGTACCGCACAAAGCGGCACGCCCACGACTGCCGATGATGTACAGATAGCCACGGTGCGACTGCAACACCGTGTTGAACATCTGAACGCTGAGGTGCAGCCCAACCTCAATCCTGAAAAGGCTCAGTCTTCGATCTTTGGTGGTTCTCTTTGCATCCGAGGGCGTTTAAACATGACTTTCGGGTCTCGATTTCGGCGCTCACACTCGGACACTCTGCGGTTCGAGGTCTGCAAAGAAGTGAAACCATATTCGAGTACAAGACCCTAAGACATCCAGATCCATAAAAATAATAACCTCTGAAGTGGAAGGGTCTTCTTGTCGCACTCCTCCTGTAGGAAGAGTATCAGGTTATCGACGCTTTTGAAACACTATAAACCCTAAAACCTCTACGGCTTTAGGGTTTTGCGTTTAGGATCGAAGCCCGACCTGCTCTAGTGACTCTAGTGCAGTGCAATTCACACTAGTTCGCCAGGCTTCGCTCTGTTCATCCAGCGCTCTGCCCCAGCCGGATCTGCCTCCTTTGCCCATGCCTCTGTCGAACTCTAGACAGGGCCTTAATCCGGATTAGCACTCGCAACCACCTGGTCCTCCGCATTTTGGCCTATCACAATGGGCCGCAACCCAATCATGCTAGAGTTCCGGGGTCCCCTCTACGATAGCGTATCAGCATTGTATCTGACTACCTACGGCACCCAAACCCTCTTGTTGTCACCAAAGATGTCATAGCCCCATGGTCCGCATGGCCCGCAACATAAATGCAAGTCAACTGAAGCAGGCCGGACTTGTTCAGCGTTTGGGAATCATGCCAAGGCCAAAACCTTTCTGGAACCTAGAAGGTAACAACCATTCTGAAGCTGATTGGGCATCGAACCGCTTGGGGGCTCTTCCTGACCGGACATTCTGGGGTTCAGAACTCCAGAACGGAAAAGTAGCTTCCTGCTTGGACCGAGAGACCTCTAACCCCCAAAAGCCGACACAGTTGTTAATCTCGGGTTCGCGCTTTAGGCCCAGTTCTGGATTTAACTGGAGGGAATAGACTGGCTAACTTAAATTCATGGGACCCTTGGTGCTCTCTATGCTTGGCCTTCATGACCGCGCCATAGCAGGCAGCATCCGGTTGAATCTTGAACCTTATCTCCCAAACGTGGGGTCTCCATAAATAAAGTGTATGTATGTATGTATGTATGTATGTATGTATGTATGTATATATATATATATACATAGCGAGAGAGAGACACAGACAGAGAGAGAGAGAGAGAGCACGACAGAGACAGAGAGATAGCTTCCTTCAGGGTTTCGGCGCTCACACTCGGACGATTTAGGTGAGGCGTGTGGGTTCGAGAACCTGCAGAGAAGGCCCACCCACCACCCCCACAGAAACGTCTCGCCCCCGTGAACACTCCATACAAGCAAGGGCTGCTTCATGCTACAGAAGTCACGAAGTGGGCCGAAGCGCGTAACACAGGTTTAGGGCAGTTTAGGGATGCGGTATTAAGAGTGCATGGCGTTCGCTCCGCAGGATTCAGGATTGGCTGGTTTGGGCCAGTTGAAAGCCCCGCAACATGCCAAAGCTCATGTTACGGAGAACAACCCATCTCTAACCCAAGCCGGTAGTTCCATGCTCGAAAACAACATGCGATCCTCATTGCAGAAAGACCGGCAAGAAAGGGACGCCTGACGTTGAAGAAGGGATCACATTGAGTCCGACAGCACTCTCGGTTCCCCAACCCATTGAAAAGTTGAGTCCAGAACCTGAGGTTTTGTCACCCTTTTTAACCATGATCTGGGCCTCTCTCACGACCAACTCCGTTCCCGCAACAAGCTTTGCACTAGGAATCCTCAAGGAAAGAGGAGGGGCCTACATTACAAGCCCAATGAGCGATGCCTGCGCTGAGCCAGTATAGCCAAGACGGAAGCCTCAACCTTCGACGATAATCGTCGTTTCAGATTCCCACAAAATCCTTATATACTAATTTATTACCATTGGAACTAGGTCCCCAAAATGCCCCGAAGACCATCCCTATAAACAAGCCCTGCTGGGAACACCCGAAGCAACAACTCGAAAAGACTGGCACAGCATTGAAATAACGCCCCCTTCCTGGGCTGTAAGCCTCAAAGCCCGTGCTACACGAGAGTCAGAGAATTTTCCCTGAAAGCCCCCAGAGACTGATTGCATAAAATAAAGCACTATAGAAACTGTTAGGTTTAGACCAAGGCGACTCCTGAGCTCTGGCGAACCAGACTTCCGCCTCCTCAGGGTCGCCAGCTTCCGCAAAGGCATTTAGGAGGCCTGGGCATCTCTGAAGGTGTCTCTTGGAGTTCCGGAACGGATTTTTGCAAGGGCTTCTCTGAGGGTTTCTTGTCGTTCATATACGGGCCTTAAACATGTGAGAAGAGGCGTCGGAGGCACGCTATACTAATGTAGTATGGGGGCCTAGAGCAAGTTTTTCTCTGAGGGTTCCTTGTCGGGTTCCGCAATGGGCGATTTTGTGGGTTTCTCTGAGGGTTTACGTTCGGGACCCCTTACGCCTGTCGCGTTTCCATAACGGTGCCTGTCGTGGTCTTCGCGTTTTGTGTGCTGTGAGTTGGGGTTTTGCATGGCTAAGGTCCGTGGTGTCGAGGGTTTGAGCTTGAGGGCTCAGGAACGTTCGGGCTCTAGGCATGTGAGCTTCTCCGACGGGCATAATTAAGTAGCCTCGACTTACGGATTGGGAGCTTTGGGTGTTGTAGTTTTCCGGGCCTCGGCGAAGCAGAATCGTCAGTTAACTTCCGTCAACCCTGCTAGGACTACGTACAAACAGGAGAGGATCATAAACGTTGCTACTCCTTCTTCATATATAGGTTTTTCGGATTGTAAATTACCAGCGGCCGCATACTCACACCCAGAATAAAATTCTCGCCGATATTCCTAAGGAATGTAACCAACGTCATGTAAAGCTAAAGCATTTCAATAATAAAATCAAGGAAAACCTTTAACCGCAGAATCCTTAGTCTCGAGGACTCCTTAAATCTCTGGACCATGCGACCCCTATAGTAGAATAGACGTACGCCCACGGACAAAACTACGCCGAGCATCTGCCAAAAGCCACAAGGTTCACTCGAACTCCAGAAGCGTGCATCCGTGTGAACCACCTCTCCTGGGTAGAGCTTCAAGCAGAGCTAGTAAGGGATCCTATGTAAGCCATAAAACCCTAAACCCCGAGCCCGGATCTGTGTCGATTTGAGCACTTGTGTGGTTGGGCGAATTGATGTGCGGTGGGGTTTGGTGATGCAGGTGCTGCTCCTCAGAGAGCCTATAGTTGAGCACGCTGACATCACCCCAGACCCCAGCCTGAAAAAACACAAAAAACTCCGGTTTGCTGTTTGTTAAAGAGCCATCTGCCACCTGCTGCAGGGGTCCCGAGCTTAGGGCCGCTTAGACGCCCAGCTACTCAAGGCCGTAAGTGTACCACATGGGCTGCGCTTTGTGTACCTAGCTTCCTGCTGCAACTTTCGTAGGCTTGAAAGATATGCGGTGCAGGGACCGCGTTTTACGACGACTTGACTTAATTAAGTATGCCCGAAGCCCATGGGACATAAGGCTTTGGGCTGTTTTGCGGCATATTGACTATCCGAAATGTCACACGGCAACCACCTTCAAGATCTTCTTAGATACAAACAACCTACAAGGAGGCATGGGTGAATGGCAACCCTTCAACCTTCAAGGAATCGCCATGCGCCCTGAAGGATCATCCTCACGAGTTCCGTACGGTAGGGCTACGGCTGATGGACGCAATTATGCATCAGGAACTTGCTTGCAAGGGAAGAGTAATTAAGGTTGGGCAGGCTGTTGTCGATCACCAGTCTCAAGCTCTATATTATGGTCCGAAATCCTTGCACCGGAGACTGTTGACTTAAAATCTGTAAAGAAAAAGACTACGATGCTCCGATCTGGCTCAGGGATCCGCATCTCTCGGCGATCCTGCGGCTGCGGCAGCCTTCAGCACGGCACCATAGCCTTCTTTAGGTTGTTTTAGGTGCACTTGCAGGAGTTTAAGGGTTCGTAGCACAGAGTTTAAGCCTGTATTATGGTGTAGGACAAGTTTAGGGCAGTAGGCCTAGAGACTGAGGGGGGTCTGTTTCTGCCTGCACAACAGAAGTGTGTGCATCAACCACAGCGTTCACTGCCGGACAGCTTGGAGTCTCGATCCGCGAACTCGGTGTCCGAAACCGTAAGCTCAGAGTTTCAGGCTTGAAAAGTAATGCACAGCGTGGACTGGGGTCTGTTTTTCTGCACTTCACCTGCTAGTTTAGTTCTGCTCTTGACATCATCATCGATGGCATTCTTGCTCGTTTGTTACCGTTGTTGATGTTTAGGGCTTTCATGCCCTTCAAGCTTCGCAAGCCAGGGTAGAGCTATCACTGAATGCGCGCATTCCAACAAAATACCCTAAGCCACGACAACATGGTCGGCCCAGTCCCTTCCACCCAAACCCTGCGCCCGATAGCCTTGCCCAGCTTCTGGTGCTGCTGTTGCTTGTCCGGCCAACCATTTGAGACCGAAACACCGCCGAAATTTGGATCAAAGTCACTGCGGTCGTCTGCGATGTGGCCATCCTGGGTCGTGTCCGTCCGTCCGTGGGTGTGTGTGTGTGTGTGTG
>CAJNJA010056030.1:0-26375 GCA_905231915.1 Symbiodinium necroappetens | reverse complement strand
TGTGTGTGTGTGTCAGTTTGTTTTTGTGTAGGTGAGGGGGTTCTGCCTTGGGAGTCTGGTTTGGGCCTTCTTGGAAACGAGGCTGCAAGCCACAATCAGAGCATGTCGATTCGGACCTAGGGACAACGGTATTGGGTCTTAGGGTGCAGGGCTTTAGGGAAACGGAAGTGTCTTGTGGGACTTAAGTTCGCAGGGCGGAACTTGGTCGTGCCCCCGCCTCTGCACTTCTTGACATACGAGGCATAAGCCATCGCCTCTATCTGCCATGGCTATGGAAGGAAACCCTGAAAGTCCGAATCCATGTGAGGCTCGTAATTCCTACACCTTCAACCCAACCTCGGCTTTGGGCACCTAACCAAGCCCCAAACCTGTCGCCATGGAACCCGCGAAATGGGAGTTTCTGCTAGTTCCGGAAATAGAGAGACCTCACATAAACCTCGAAAAACAGCATATTCAATGACACAAGCCACCACCCCCACAAAAAGAACGCACTAATTCCAAACAACAGCACAATGACACCTAACAATATCAGAAACACCCATATGCCTTAAACCCTAGGCCCTAGACCCTAAATCCTTAACACAACTTAAACCCTAAACCGGTTCAAATCCAACCTCAGGATGCCAGGCAGGGGTCTGCTTCAAGCCGCTCCATGCTCGCTTCCTCAGTACAGGAGTATCGCGTCGCTTTGGGGTCTACGCTTTTGGGTGCTTTGGATTTGGGGCCCTTATAACTCCATAAATCCTAAAGCCGAGAACAGTGCCCACAAAGCCCTTCCTTTATCTTGCGTTCACCCCATAACAGCCTTGATGACCCCGACCAACCCTTCTACATCATCCTCAGAAACAGCCCTTCGACCACAACCGTCTTTGCGACCGTAAAATCCTCGCAAAAAACCAGGCACCCCGCCTTGTGCAAACCCACACAGCTCTATCAATGCTAGAATACCCCTGAAAAGCTTTAGAATACGAGAGAAAAGCCTGAACCCGCCCAAAAGAACACCAAGGGCTCGAAAAAGCCACCAAAAAGAACCCTAGCCACGATAAAGGGACCGACAAAAATCAACGCCAACCAACACCCTCAACCCTCTAAACCCTAAACTCTCTCTCTCTCTCTCCCTCTCTCTCTAAGGCCTTTTTGCAGCAGGCTTCGCTCGCCCTAAACCCTAAATGCTTGAAGTGAAAACTAAAAACATAACACTCCGGGACCAAGGGGCCGCTGCGCGAAGGTCGCCGGCCTCGGCGGCTGCGTTGATGAGGCTCGTGAAGCCTTGGCTTAGGGTTTAAAGAGTTAAGGGTCTAGGGGTTTCGGGTTTAGGGTTTAAGAGCTAAGGGCTTAGGGTTTCGGGTTTGGGGTTAAGGCTTAAGGGTTTAGGGCTTCGGGTTCAAGGGTTAAGGGTTTAAGAGTTAAGGGTTTTTTTCCCACCCGCTTCGCTGACTAGGTCGCACTGCAGGGAAAACCCAGACTCCAAGACTACAGACACGGGGGCAAGTCTCGTACGGAAACAACCGCATAGGTTACGAGAAAAGAGTACACTGCACAGGACTCGCAGATACAACAGCCAGAGTTAAGGGCTTAGGGTTTTGGGTTTATAGAGTTTAAGGGTTAAGGGCTTAAGAGTCAAGGGTTTAGGGTTTCGGATATAGGGTTAAGGCTCAAGGGTTGAGGGTTTAGAGTTTAAGGGTTCAGGGTTTGAGAGCTAAGGGTTTCAGCACTCACTCTCGGACTTGCCTCGGGTTTACCGTTAAGGCTTAGGGGTTGTGGGTTTAGAGTTTAAGGGTTTAGGGTTTCGGGGTTAGGGTTAAGGCTTAAGGGTTTAGGGTTAAGGGTTTAAGGGTTAACGGTTTAGGGTTTCAGGGTTCAGGGTTAGGGGTTTAGAACTTCGGCTTTAGAGTTTAACGGTTCAGGGTTAAGGGTTTAGGGTTTCGGGTTAAGGGTGTAGGGCTTAAGAGTTAAGGGTTAATTTCCCTCCCACTTAGCAAAGACGAGCCGTTTAGGGTTAGGGGTTTCGGGTTTAGGGCCCTTTGGTGCTGTTGTGTAGGCGGTTTTACAATGGCTGCAAGGGTTGAGGGCCGTCGGTGCTGCATATTTAATACAGGGATTGAACTTTGAACTGGACTTACAATAATACAATTTAAAATGAGGTCGCTCTTCGAAACGCGACCGCATCCACGACCGCGAGAGTGTTTGGAAGATTCCGCAAGTGAATGCCCCCCAGCAGCCATACAGAACTTGCACAAGGATCAAACCACTGAGGCCTGCTGGGAAACGCTGTACCTATGAGCCCCAAAACGCACATATTTACATATGTATATGAGAAAAAGAGCCACAATCTATACGCGTAACATGCTAGACCGCAAGCCCCCAAAGCTTTGACCCCTAAACCAACAGAAACCCTGCCACCCAGCGGCACTTCGGGCCGGGTGACCTTTGCGTTGGTTTTTGAGGTGAAGATTTAGGGTTTAAGGTTCAGGGTTTAGGGATTTAGGAGTGTTTGGGATCAGGGTTCAGGCTTCCAGGGTTGCAGGGTTTAGGGTTTCACGTTGTGGCGGACCTTCTGTGACTTCGCCCTGCAAGCTCCCGAAAGCAGAGCAAACGTGTCGTCTCAAGCACTGGGCTTTAGACCCCAAACCCGTCATGATGTAGGAACCTGATTCAGAAACCCTGGCCCTACAACCTCATACTACTAGGGGTCAAACAAAGAAAGAAAGAGCCCGAATAAAGGGTTTCTTAATCAGTTTCCTCATGGATCTAGGGTACCAGGGTTCATGTTTATTGGGGACTGGGCGTTTCATGATCAAGGTCTAGTGTGATAGGGGCCTGGGGTATAAGGCTTCAGGGGCTTAGGCTTAAGGGTTTAGCTCATTTTAGTTTAGATTTAGACGTGGACGGTTTAATGGTTGTAGAGTGGGTTAGAGGGGTTTGCGCCCTCGTATCTGGACACAGCCAGATGAAGATCCCTGTCGGAGTCCACGGCTCTGAAATCTACAAAGTGGCTAGCCAGGATGCTTGGCAGGACCACATCAGGACACAAATGCCGAAACTCTGGGCCGATAAGGGGTTACAGATCACCTTGCAGGGTTCATATACGGGTCAGGGTTTTTTGGATTTGCACGCTATAGGGGCTGTGATTATAGGGAGTGGTGTCAGAGTAGACTTCGAACTTCCAACACCCTAGGTTGAAAGTCTCAAGGACCTTAATCAATAGAGAACATGTCAACTTTGTGACATTTCAGAAAAATGGGAACCACAAGGCCCATGGAACGCTGAAATAGGTACTCCTCGTCCTGCTCCCAGTTGTGGGGAGCTCCCGCGTGTCATGCGTGAGGTCGAAGAATGAAGGTGTGTGTCCACTGCTACCATTACCACCACCACCCCCGCCACCGCCACCGCCGCCACCACACTACTACAACTACTACCACTACTACTACGTAGTTATGTAGGTAGGTCGGTGGGTAGGTAGGTACATTTGCCACATCTGGCTCCTGTTCCCATAATGTCCCGACCAAACTAGAAACCTAAAGCCCTGTCCCCCAAAGCCCTAGACCTGCTTACTGCAAGTCCTTTGTGGCTAAACAACTGGTTATAGTACCCCAACAAAGTACATGGCTAGTATTGGACCTACATTCATTTGTCAATACCAAAACCCTCAATTCAAGACCCACCGTGAACGCTGCTGCTAACCCTATACTCAAACCCTGAAACCCTGATCTCTAAACTTTCCTAAACCTTCTGTCCGGGCCACAACCTCCGCTGCATCATGGCCTCGAGGACGCCCTCTGCAGCGGCGAGATCGCCCTGACGTGCCCAGGCATCCTTGGGAATCGGGTTTTCTTAGGGCCGTATCTCGGGTTTCACAGCTTTTGGACTGCTTATTGGCCGTGTGTGGTTCCTACAATGCCCGGCAAAACCCAGCGCAAACTACCAAGCAATGACTTGTCAAGGACATTGCAATGTCTCAGATATCATCCAAGCTTCCAACAGGCTTCCATAGCTTACCTCCGTGGCGCTGATAGGGCCTGGGTTGCTTCCACTGCGTCACGGAGAGTGAGTATCCAGTCGCTCAAAGAGTGTGAGGTGCAAGGTAGATGCTGCTGGAGCCAGCAAAACACCCAGAAATCTGAAGTAGGGCCTTCATGGAAGCGTCAAGCTGGGGAACATATCAAGGAGAAACTCTCAAGTTCCTTCAACACAGTCCAAGCCACTGTCCTGCAAGCTTTGCATCCAGAATTCCTTAGCTTCAGTGATTCAGAGAGGGCTTGTGGAAATACCCAGCAATAGCCTGCTGGCATCTCCTGGCCCAATATCTTGACATGAAGGAACATGCCGCGCGTTCCTGCTTCCAACTCTTCCGCTTCGTTCTGGCTTTGCTCATGCCTATGAGGTCGGATTACAAACACAACGTCGCCGCCCGGCTCTACATGATCAATGATTTGCGTAGGAACGGGCTGCATGCAACCTGCATTTGGAATTCGGTTAAATCGAACTTGGACGTAATTCGCCAAATCGGAAAGTAGCAGCAGTATCAGCAGCTTCAGCAGTAGCGGTAGCGGCAGTACTGGTCGTCGTCATCGCGCCACCACCATCACCACGATGACGACAGCTGCAACTACAACCACAACGACCATGACGATGTCGCAACTGTCCGTGATGCCACAACCAGCTCTACGAGTAGTGCGAGTAGCAATAGCCTGTTCTGCAACATCATGACGTAAAGATCGTTCAGGTGACAAACATTCTGCCGAGCCACGGCATGCTCAGCGTCTGAGGCTTTAGCGCAGGCATTGAGAATGCCTCAATGGGGAGTCAGGAATTCTCGTTTCCAAGGGGTGCAGTGCAGCGTGAACAAGCATTATTTGCGCGTTGCCAAAAAAGGTTGTTTCTGTTTTGGTTGGCAACGGTGCTTTCTGGTAACATGCTGTCCGCAAAGCTGACGTGTTGCACATGACACAACCCGGGCCTGCTGTAACCAAGAGCCGGCATACGCTGTCACTATAACTCCAAGACTGCAAGATCCGCTCGAAGTACACATCCCCAGGACGTACATTCAAACAATCAATGTAGCTCTGGCTCTCTCTCTCGCTCTCTCTCTCTCTCTCTCTCTCTCTCTCTCTGTCTCTCTCTGTCTCTTCTTCCATAGGGCATGGGGGACGGGTTAAGATGGCCCGGCCACATGGGTCGCCCATTTTCTTTTCTCTCTGTCTCTCTCTCTCGTTTTCTCCGAAGGGGGGGCTTGTCAGGCCTTCCGGGCATCAAGCCCGCCCCCGTTCTGCGGACTATCTCTTTCTTTTGTGGCCACAATCTCTCCCTCTCTCGCTCCTTCTCCATGCCATGGATAATGTGCGACCACCAGGGTCCCCCTTCGTGTGGCACTTCTTGGGGACGTGAAATCTTGGTCAGGCTGCAACTTATCACATATGCAAAGATCTCTGTCTCTTTCTGTTTTTTTGATAGGATACATTCTGATATGTCCGAATGGCAGTTGTAGCTGACAACATCCGGTTGAAGAGCCGCGTGCCTCAATCGCTCCTGGGCCCAAACGAAGGCGTTCTTTCGATAAAGGCTTGGGGTTCAGGGTCCAGGTGCGTGCGGCTTCTGGCGTAGCACCTGCAGACTTAAAGCGCATATTTGGCTTCAGATCTGGAAAGGGGACCAGACTTAAAGCATGTTTGGCTTTTGAACAAAAAAGGGGATGCAGGAGAACATAGCACTGGGCTGTAGGGCTTAAGGCTTTGATGTGTCGGTTTAGGGCTGGGGATTTTGGGTTGAAGCTCGGGGTTGTGGTTCTTGAGCTTAACATATCGTTTCGGGTTTGACAACAATTCCGTAAAACCCTTATACCTAAAAGCCGGGACTGGAACCTGAACACCCTCAACCCTTAAACACCAAAGCCTGAAACCTCTTGACTCAACCGACCCAGCCTTGATTGCACGTGGGCTCTGAGGTCCGTGCCATACCCAGCCCTACAGCATAAGCCGCCGAGCGCTGAGCCTGAAACCCCGGTATGCCCTGGTGACTAAACACTATGAAGACCTACCCCCAAAAAGCTCGGAAGCCTGGATTTGGTTGACTAAGTCCACGCGACGGAAGGGGCGATATGCTTCGCAAAACAAACAGCCTGCATTGTGATGCCCACGATGACCTACAAACCCCTGAACCCCAAGCCTGTGAGCCTGAAGCCCTCTTGACTGAACCCTCTTCAATAATTCCCGGAACCCTCGAAGCCAAAGCCTGAAACCCTTGTGTCTAGACCCTCTAAACCCTAAATCTTTTAAGGCTTGGGACAGAACACCTCTGCACCGAGCTTCGAACAGCTGTGTGGCTCCTGCCACCTCCCCTTGCCGAGCCTGCGTGTTCATGGCCTGGAGCTGGTCTTCTGAAGATTTAAACTATGGATGGGTGCTCTCAGTACGGAGAAGAAGGTTGGTTTCGTCTGGCCCTCTTGGGGCCTGTCATGCGAAGAATATGGTTTTACGAGGCTTTGTAAGGTTCTATATGTTTCCATACAGCCGATCCAGAAATTGGAATAGGGGTAGGGGGTATGAAAGTAACTTAGTGCAAGGCTATATGGATTTATTCTTGCTAGCTGCTCCGAAACATCTGCTACGGCTTTACACCAAACCCTGAATTGGTAGCTTCAGCTGGGCAGGAATTCAGGCTGGCCTGATGGTTGGGTTTGGATTTGGGGCTTAGGGTTGCTCGGGTTCAAGCATATTATGGAGGTTTAGTACTTGTAAGTGGCGTGTGTCTAAGCCAGAGCTAGAACATGCCGTATAGCTTTTAAGCTAGAGTTGACAAGTGCTGATAATAAGACTCTGGAAGAATGAATGTGCTAGTATTTTTAAAGTGGGGTGCATTGATCCGCGGTTACGGTTAGCAGTTCCTCGCTTCTTGCCAATATCCCCGCAGGCCATGGACATCTCAAGTTACAAAGTCGCTGCCGATGCCGAAGATCGGGAGCCATCCGTATGCAAACACGATCAAGCCACCAGTTCAAATTCCGGAGCTTCTGCCATGAACCTTGCACGGTAAGTTCGCCAGCCCTCCATCCATAAGCTAGAAGGACCTCTCCTCGCTACTGGACAACTGAAGCGAAAGTGTTGCATGATCCATGGATCCTTATAAACCCCAAATGCTGCAAGACCGGGCTGCGATGTTGTAGCTAACGGTATCGAGCTGCAAACCCTCCTCCGCAAAGCACTCCGAAGAGAAGGGGAAACAGGGTCACAACAGAATTTCGATTCAACCAACCCCTAAAACCCCCCAAAAAGGTAAGCCCCGTAATCGCTCCCTTCTGAACCCCAATTGCTAAAACCCTACCAGCACCAAACCTCTTCATTCCTGAAACCCTCTAAATGCACGCTTCCTCCGGTTCTCTTCAACCCCGTAGCTTTCACCATCATCCCTCGGATCTCTGCCTATATTGGACCCTCAGTCTTAATACGTCTTAGGGTCTTGGGGTTTTAGACCAGAACTCCATAAACCTCAGTGTATATCTGCAGCGCACGCGTTGATTGTGGCTGAATGGGCTTGATCATTTTCATTGTTAGAATTTCTGCTGCACAGGGGTATTTTTGCATTTGTCATCCTAGCATTGCGGTCGCGGGACTATGCAATCCGGCACTGATTTTGTAGTTTCTGTTCCATGCTTTGGTACGGGTGCGGCTTTACAAAGCAGGACAAGCGAAGTGCCACAAAAACGAGCCTTAATAATCAGGACCACCAGAGGATTTGGATTTGGTGTGGGGGATACGCGTACTACAACATGTATCTATCAGCATGTTGACATATTGAGGTCTATACATTATGTGGCTTCCATGCCGCAGTTGCAGCAGCTTAGCAGCCACAATGGCTCAAGGCTGAAGATTCGGATATGGAAGTTCGGGTCGCTTTGACTGTCTCTGTCTCTCTCTCTCTCTCTCTTGTGCTTGCTTGCTAGGGGTTTGGGGACTAGGTCCCGTGGTCCGGAGCCCTACCCCTCAAGGTCCACGCAGGTACGTCTGCGCTAACCCGGCTTTTACCTGAAGGTCAAAGTCATGCGGACCATCAAACTTGCACCATGGAAGGTCTTAGTGACATTAAAGATGCCGGATTCAGGATTTCAGTCAGCAAAAGACCCAGAATTCGATGGGTATTTGCCACTCAGCTGTTGGAGATCCAATGTCTCCTGTTAATCTATGATCAGCCACTTTGAAGCTCTGGGCACGAGAAATCTCAGGATTTAAGGTTGCAGTTGCTAAGCGCAATGTCCTCCTCAAGTTCAGCAAGCAAATCATCGACGCGACCTGTCCAGTGTCTGTGGAAAGCCAAGCAGGTTTCGTGGTTTTCAGCCGGCAAGGGACCTCCTCGCTTGGCAACAGCTCCCAGAACGGCGTTCACAACATTCGGGGGCAACCTGGCCATGATGTTGGGTCTATAAGGTCTAAGGATTACAAGTAGTAGGCTATGTGTACATTCGGTTGAGCGCCACTTGGGCACTGGCATGCTGGCCACATATGGGAAACACAACTTTCCGAGATGCCATTCGGGCGGGGGTATTCAAAAGATCTAGAGTCTTAGAAAGGCATGTCATACGCACATGTACACATGTACTTACTGCAAACCGTGCGTGTGCGTGGAGCTTTTGCTCACATGTGAGAGCCTGAGCGTGTGAATACATCTGTCACTTTGCGCGCTTCTTCTGGGGTTGAATGGCTTGAGAAAGGGTTCTGTCAGGTCTTCATGAAGGTTCTGGAATCGATCCCACTCATTTCCCAAGTGCTCGTGCTCCTTTGCAGCCCTGCTGCGCCAACCTGTCTCGCGATGACCGAAGCAGCGATAAGCTCTGCGAAGACTTCTGCGCCTTCCTAGGCGAGCAAGATCTGATGAATCTGCGCCCTAGGCACTCATGAGATAGATAGACAAAGACCTGCAGGCAAGCCGAGGGAGAAATCATGTGAAGAGTCTTGCGAGATGCATGCTCGAAGGCAGGTGAACATAATGTTCTCAGGCGGCCAAATCGGCGGTCGGCCCTGTGACTGTTGTCATAACCGGGTCCAAGATGCAAAGCCAAAGGGGCCGTATAAGGCTTTAAAGGGGCCTAATAAGGCTTTATTAAAAGGGGCCTTATATGGCTTTAAGGGGGCTTTATATGGCATTAGGGTTGAGTTTCAGGTTTAGGGTTGTGAACCGGACGGGTAAATTCAGATCAGGCGCGCGAGGGCAATGATCTCCTCGCAACAAGGGTTCCCGTGCATATGCAGGGAGCAGGCTGATAGGCAAGCTTCAGGGTGAAACTTAAACTTTATGTCGCTGTAAATCACGGAGTGGACCCAGACTTGCAATCTCATGATTTCTGGCATGGCTCATGACAGAAGGACTATCAGAGTCAGCCGAAAGCACCTTACAAGGTCAGTGCAGTTGGCCAAAGTAGTTGATTCTTATGCGGCGGCTGGGCCTGCAAAACGAGTCAATGACGCAACCTCGCTTTGGGCTCCATTTTGGAGTCTTCTAGGAAGGTTCTGGGTGTCTTCCATCGATCCAAACAGCAGCTACGGCTAAGGCTTGTTCTTCAGACTTGTGCCTGGTCCGATGGTCCTATATACACTAGACACTATGGCCCTATGGAGCACTCGTCTGGGGTACCGACTGCCGACAAGCTGTCATGTGCTGCAGCTCGTACCTGCTGTGCAGCTGCGCAGAACTTCAAGCCGAACTCTTTAATGCCTCATTCACCGACCAAACACTACAAACCCTGCACCTGAAGCCTGAAACACTAAACCATACAACTCGAACTGCACCCTAGAGCCCCCCCAAAAGGGATCTGATTCCGACTTTCGCACCAAGGACTTCGTAGCTACGAAGCAGACATGTCGCGCTAAGCCGTCGGACAGGTCGGCTGGGGTTACTCGGCTACTGTAGAGAATCAAAAGAGAAGCTTCAAGCTGCTCTCAGTTGCAGGGAGAGTGCCGGAGTTCAAGGAGCAAGCCGGAGAGGGTACAGTAGGTTCTATGAGCCATCCTCGGATCTTGAGCTGCTCCGGCTGAGAGCATTGAGAGCTTCAAACTGACTGAGCTTTCATGATGGTGTCCAGCAAAACTGTTAGAATAGCGAAAATACGACGGCGGTTGAAGATTTATGAACGGGGTTCAATGTGCCCGCGTAACCTCAGGCTCCTAGATCCCTAAGCCCAAACCCTCCCCCGACTTTCTGGCCTTCACGGGCGGCCAGGCTCGTCCTCCTTTCAGATGCCACCTTTCAGGGAACAGACGCTGAAGTTCCGTGAAGCCTATATAAAAGAGCCGCTGGCAGTGCCTCGTCTGGTCGGTTTCGGGTTGCTTCGGTTATGCATCCGAATAGGGATCCCGCCGCTCATCTTACCTCACCTTACCCGATACTATCATATCTTAACCCACACATACCGGCACAACAACAATAAAAAACATCGCCCATTGGCAATGATCGGGCAAATAACTATTTTAAGAGAAACCGCACAATGCGTTTTATAGCGGCCCTCCAGAAGGGCCCTCTAATTGGTAAGAAACCCCCAGTTGAGTCGGGTAGGCCTGGCTGCCATCTCTGTTCACTGCAGCTTGGAACGCCAAATAGCTAGTTCAACCTTGCTCCCACGCACCCCTCATCCGGAGAAAGAAAAAGCTAAAAAAGAGTTCAACCTGCAGACTGACTTAGCATTGCGCAGGTAGCGTGGGCAAGCTCCAACCTGCTGCCCGCATACTGAAGCCAAAGGCTGGTGCATCTTCTGGATCACGGTCCCTCTTCGGTGTCTTGAAAGTACCGTTCTGAGAACCAAACTCCCAACCCCCCTGCCTCAAAACAGTTGCACAAAAACAAACACAAACACAAAAACAAACACAAACAAAGAAACATTCACACACACACACACACCCACACGCACACGCACACGCACACGCACACGCACACGCACACGCACACGCACACGCACACGCACACACACATATATATACATGCACGCACACACACAGCCACCAAATACAGGATATCGGCTCGGCCGGCCTCCGCCAGCGCCGGCGTGGCTCTAAACCGCAGAGGCGCAATGTCAGGCATGGGCAGCAACCTGCAAAACACAGCGCCGGGGATTCAGGGGGTGTGAGGGCTATAGGGGAGGGGGATATACAAGTATAGTCAGTAGAGATGTATGGGGACTCGGAAATGCACTCATGTTGTCGGCCATGGCGGCAGTGCAGCACTGCCCATGCTATGGCCCTCGAGCACTGGCAATAATCCAAGGAAGAAGAAATAATACTACTGCAAAGTTCATGTAGGGCTTAAGTGGCTTATAAGCAATATAGCAATAGTCGGAAGCAACGTGAAAGGTTTGTGTGACAGTACTTTGCTCTTCATGGCGTTGGCGTGAGAAGTTTCTGGTTCTTTGACGGGGCCTGAATTGAAAGGTGGGCTCAGAACGAAGCTAGGTTCATGCTAGGTTTGCTTCAGGTAGATTTGAATTCCCCGCTACAGAATCTTCAATAATCAACGCTGGTCCTCAGCCTTTCGAATCGGTCTGAAGAGGAAGTCGTGGCGAGGAAACAGACGGGCGCAGCGACTACGGCAATGCTCACAAAAAGAGCCCAAATCCTTACAGCAGTGGCTGCAATATGTTGCAATCATAGCGGGAAATGCACGAAACAAGCATGTCGACAGCATTAGTGGGATCCTTGAAAGCTCAGGCACGGCGACAATTTTGTATTATTACTATTCTTCTTATATTCTCATTGTTATATTTTTTCTATGTTTATTATTACTCCTATTACTCTGTCTATCATCATTAGTACTACTAACGAAACCCCTCTCTGACCCAGCTCAGTCCCGGCCTGCCACGCCGTAAGCCGCCCAAGTACGGGTGGCTCGCGACGGCGGCTTCTGGAGCTTTATCGGTAGGCCAATGTTGGGTATACAGGTTTTTGTTTGCACGACCCTTTTCTGTCTGCCATATATGTAAACAAACAGGTTTAGAAATGAGGGTGGGCAAGAAGGGTCACGGCAGAAACTGGTGTTTGGGTAAGCTCTTTCGGCAAGACCTTCTTTCACCAACACCAACACCATGAAGCGATGAGCCTCACCGTCACACCTCAAGCCCGCCAAAACTGAGCAATCCCTAAGGCCCTGGGCCAAGCCAGAGTGTCCCAGTCCAAAACCACTCAGTCCGAGAATCGCGAATCCGGGGCTGGCTTTGGGTGGCCTCGTCCTGAAGTGGTTGGGAGCCTGAGTCGCGGGGCTCTGCCGTACTACCGCATCTGGGCTTTGGTGCTGGCAATTTTAAGGAGGGGCTCAACACAGGGCCGGAAGTCCAGCGCAAAGGAAGCAGTGAAGGTCTCCTCCCTAGACACAAAAAACTACTCTTGAAGTTGCATCCTTGCCACTAGGAACTATGGAGGTTTCGATGTTCCGGGTTTGATCTTAGGCTTTAGCTTCCTTTAGTAAGGGATCTACTAACTATAGGAACTATAGAGATTCCGATATTCCGGGTTTAAGCCTAGGGTTTAGGGTTTCGAGGTCTTCCGTCAAGCAGGCCAAAGACAAGAAGAAGCTTACCCTGAGCGCTTAAGGCGTTTAAGACTAAGGATAACTCAGAATCCGGAAAAAAACGACTTGTACACATGTACAACTTGATGAGCTGCCGGTCTACCTGGCTATGTACATGTGTGCCTGCATTCTTGGGACTGACTCCCACTGACTCCTATGTGCAAAAGCTTCAGCCAGTTAGGACTGTCTAGACTCTGCACAGGTACAAGTGCTGGACTTCCCTGTTACCAATCACTCATGTCATGTCCCAACGGGCTGGTCCCTTCCCTGGGCTCAAAATGTGGATAGATGCATACTGTCGCACTTGATCATGGCAGCATGTTTCATGAAGCTTAATGAACCTGCTGACACGACCCTCCACCGGCTGGCATCCATGAAACCAGCTAAATCCCTTCGCTCAGGAACGGTAGGTCGAGGCTGGCCTTCCGGGAAGCACATGTCGCCCTTATCCTGTTCAGCCTGAGGGCCTGAACCCAACACTCCAAATCAAAACTGTGTTGCACATCCCCATCAGGCCCTATCGTTTACTCAAATCACGGACCCCCCCTCGTCCAAAATCAACATCTTACCGAGTCGCCATGTCTCAAAACCCACGGCACGCTGGCAGGAAGTAGCCGGGCCATGTTAGGCTGTCTCTTACAAGGGCAGAAATCCAACCAGAACCCGGCCCAAATGTGGGCATAAGATTCTTCCAAGAACACCAAGCTGCCGAAAGAAGGCTGCGGAAATGGTAAACGAATCACTGAATCGCACAACGCAGAAAAACACACAACATGAGGCAGTCTGAAATATAGGGCATCCAGGATCATCCAGGCACCTGTGTCTGAGACGTAGTTGAAGGCCGAGGCACATTCTGCGTCATGGTAGGGGCAGAATGGTGCTTTGAGGTAGAATGTAAGAGCATGAGAACCTGCCTAAAGATGCCTAAAGAGACCCCGGATAATTTCCCCCAGAAGCTCACAGGCTATACAGGGTTTTGACACAATGCCATCGCGGCTGTGAGCTCATGGGTAGAACAGATTCCTCTTTCCCCACGATCGACCCTACAACCCCCAACTTAAAGCATCAAGGCCCAAGGCCAATCAGCCCGAAACTTCGGCTCCGAACTGTGCAAACCAGAACCCGGAAGGGCACCCCGGTGTCCCCGCAATCTGCTCCACGGCGAGCTTGTCCTCACAGCTGTGCTGGGATGTTCGAGTCCAACAGACCAAGCCCGTGCGCTCTGGGTCAGCAGGGTTGAAGGATGTACGGCGACGAAGACAAAGCAAAAAATAATTGTGCTTACAATAGTGGTGAATGTCAGTCATAGTGGTTCAGAATACCGGTGGGTGCAAAGATAAGAAATTTGCTAGTGACGAAATGATGTCTGGATCAATGTCTAACAGAACGAATGACTATAAGAGAAGGACTTTGGCTCCCAGGCTCGTTTCCGATAAGCAGCGAACATGAACACCAACAATAACCTGTTCGGGCCTCTCTGGCCTCATAGCAGCTGTGAGAACAGCGTCCACAATATCCTCCGTCTACGTACATGCATAATACAATACAGCGAATCAAATACCCAAACAAAGCAGCGAAAACATACATCCCTCCATCCCTCCATACATACATAGAGCCATGCATGAATACAGGCATGTACGCAAACTCATAGGTCCTACTCAACCCGCAAACCGCTAAACCGCATCCGCCGCATGCAGGCTTGGCCCCCCAAAGGTTCAAGCAACCCAACCCTACCTCGCCGCTGTTATCCTTCACTGCGGCGGCCAGGCCTCAGCGTATAGGAGCAAGGGCTTAATTATGTGTAGCAGGTGGTTTGCAAAGTTAGGGCAAAGCTCGTCGACACCCTGAAATATATTACGTCTTTGTGGCTGACACATCAGAAACTGCACTGCTCGGATCCTAGGACAAAGTAATAAAGTGCTACATGGACTTTCGAGGTTCAGGGAGGGTTCAGATGCTAGACGAGGGTTGAACCTCCTCAAACGAAGATGTAACAGCATATAAAACTCGCTTTTGCAAGAGGGCACTCGTCTATGATGTACCTGTTTGTAGGTTCCGTCTTGATTTCAAGCAGGTCTAAGCCCGTCTAGCTATTAAGGCCCCTTACTTTTAACCCTGCTGATGTATGATCCGTATATGTAGGCCCTTTTTTTAAAGAACTCTTCAAAACCAACTCCTCTTCGAACTATGACGGCCCTCATGGACTTACGGAGATTTGAGACTTGCTCTGAGCGCCAAGGCCGAAGTCTGCCATCTTCGGAGTGCCGTCGGCATCGAGCAGGATATTCGCAGGCCTTTTGCATGACGACTAGGGCCACTATAGGGTTTGGGAATTCTGTTGCGCGTTTTTTTGTAGCTAGACTTCAGGGTTCTTTAGGGTTCGCTCCATCGGCCCAATACTTGCACCGATCCTGTCCGGCTGGTTAATGTGGGGGTGTCTTCCCACCGGCTTAGCTGACCACTGGAGGATGCATGTCTTAGGACATGTTCGTCTTGACCTCTAGGGGTTTGAGGGTGTCGTTTCCTATCCTAGGCTGTTGAATGCACGGGAGCGTTCAGGGTCTTCGGCTCTCATACTTGTCGGACCGGAAGAGGTCAGTGCATTGCAGGCAGATGCAGGCAATCTTGAAGATGCAAGTTCAGCAATTACCGGAAGCCGAAGCTTTCATTTGCTTGAAGTGATAATATTGCACATAAAGCAGCCTCGTCGAATCCCAGTGTAGGGCCCTTAAAGCCTTACGCATAAGGATTCAGCATGGCTTTGGGTTTCGCGCTCGCACTCGGACTATCCAGGCGAGGCCTGTGTTTGCGGGTGAAATGATCGCCAGACATGGCCACTAAAATTCACCAAACTCTTAAAACTCTCGTACAACTTCCCTGAATGTCAACACAGGCTAGCTCTTAAAATACACTCTCGTCGCTGCTGCTCGATGAAGTTGGAAGCTTTAAATCCCACATCCGGCAATGCATCACCAAGCAAAGAGAATGTCCAAATCCACTCATCCTCATACAGAGCTCCTTCGTACCCGACAAGAAACAACGACTTCCAACTATAATCCAAGGCCCAAGCCCTTAATCCCGATAGTGCTGGGGGCTCGGCTTGATATCCCGATGAAAAGTCTTTGGCGTACTGCCGACCATGTGGGCCAGACCCTTGGCAGCACCTCGGTACAGGCAAGAGAGTAGGGGGCCTCAATGCTCAGACTAAGGTTTTTGGGGGGATATCATGCCATGAACGTAATTACGATGTAAGAGAGAACACAACATGAAGCAGCTTTCATACGAATCATTGAACCCGATTGAAACCTCTATCAGAAGCTTGGAGGTTCGGAGTTTGGGGTTGGGGCTCATGGCGTGGGGGCTGAATGGGAGTTGTATGGCACTTAAGCTGCGGAGCTTGCTGTCTTAAAGCGCGGACTTTGGGATTCCCGATTTCATGCACGGCACCGCCTGAAGGGATTCTTCAACCACTGTTGCCAAGAAGCCCTCGGGTCTTCAACCCTAAGCCCTGAAGTCTGGCCGGAGAGGCCTCAAACGTGGGAGGTCCACATGCGTGCTTCTCATACTCCGAGGTCACACTGAACCATATGGCCCTATGAACCTTTAACGAACATTTCTAGTCCTTATCTGGAGCACCGCACAGGCGCTACACCTACACAACTAAGGGCAGAGGTTTGCCCTTTTTCGTTGTCCCGACAGATTTCGGGTAATTACCCTGAACCCAAATCGTTCTCAAGATGGGTACCTACAATATGCCGTTCTTCCTCAACCTCTGCGTGAGTCCCCTGCCTACATGATCGCTACTAAGCCAATTGACAGGAACCTGGCTTGCTTGCGGCGCGTTGATATGCACAACAAATTACCAAAGGCGTGGGCCCAAAGCCACGTGGAGCCGCTGCTGCCACGGAAAGGGCGCCTCGCGGAAAATCGCATTTCATTGGGTCTTCAGCTTCTGCATGGGCTGGAAATGACCAGAACTGATTCGTCCGAAAGCTCGACGATTGGATCATGTCTACTCTGGGGTCCGCCTTGTCAACGGTTCACCTACAGGGTTTGGGGCTTGTGAAGCCGTGGAGTCTCGACCAAGTGCACAGAATCCGACCCGGAACTCCGTCCAAACCCTTGCTGTGAACCCCCTACACTCACGAGATACACATCACAGCCCCTGAAGCCCAAATCCCACAACCCCAAGAGATTCGCCACGCAAGTAAGAAGAAAAGCAAGCGAACTTGGAGTTTCAGTGGTTCAGACAACAGGCACTAAACCATATAAGGCCCTAAACCAGAAAACCAAGGGCCTGGGTCAGGTCACCTCGTCCTGTTTTCCTGGGCTGTCTCGCTGAGTTCCGACATGACGAAGAATGCGGTTGAGCAGGCTCTCATGGTGGTTTAGGCTTAAGGTTTTGCTGGGTTTTGGCACCTTTGGGGTTTACATGTTGCTTGGGTGTTTTTAGGGGTTTAGATGTTGTGGGATTTATTTTGCAGCTTTGCCGCTCACACTCGGACTGTGCCATGCAAGGTCAGAAAGACGATACAAGCGAGTCGTGTCAACCAGTCACCAAGCAGAGTAACCATGATGCCAGACCATGTCTCCAAACGGCTGCAGGTTTGGGGTTCTCGGGTAGAGTACTGTACGGACAGCAATACAACAGCATCAGTAAAAGTAGCAACACAAAAGGCATACGTATTGTAGTAGATGTAGTTGCGGTGGCAGTAGCAGCAGTAAACAAGATTAACCGAACTACCGAGACAACGGCGGTATTTCAACGACTGGGTAGGGCACCCTTGAACCCTAAACGCCTTGACCTAGCCCTAAAGCCCAACCTCAAACCCATTACCCACAACTAGACCCACAATGCTGCCCCGTAGCTCTAAATCTCTGAAGCGAATGCCTACAACTCGCAAGCCCGAAAACAGGACGATGCAGCCGGAAAGCTGCACGTGCTCCAGCCAGGAACGGCTCTGACGAAGCTTCACCTCCACATCGCCTGCTTTTTTTGAGGCGGCAGGGTGGGAATGGGTTGAAAAAGCTATACTTGTCTATGGTTTTCTCAGGCTAGGGAACTCAGGTTCAAGGGATTAAGAGGCTTCGGGCTTGGATGTTTAAAGTTTATAAGGGTTTGGGATCTTATGTCTATTGGGAGGTCGGGCTTGGCAGTTTTTGTTAGTCAGGGGGCGCCTTGTCATCTGCATCACTCTTGTGGCTGGTCTCGCTACTTCTGATCTTCTTGTCATTGCACGCTGATTGCTGCCACGACTGCTAGCATTATACTTAGCCATAGTTGCTACCGGTAGTTCACGCTTTTTCCTGACCCTCTTTCAGTGTGTAGGGTGGACTGTAGGTGCTCTGGGACGCCTTGGGGTCCGCGACTGTCATTCCATTCGACACTGTGGTTTTAGCCTTTGGGGGTTTCAACTCAAAGGCTCAGTCTGTTCGTCGTTGTTTTTCGAGTTTAGGCCAGACTGCGCACCCTCTTGACGCCTTACCGAGTAGGCCCTAAGAGCTTGAACAGTTTCAGAACTCACGACTGGGCACAGCCAGGCGAGCTTGAACGGGTTCGGCGCTCACACTCGGACAATCCAGGCGAGGCAGATGATGACGAGGGCACAGCAAGCACTTTACACCTCCGATAGAAAGAACCGTAAAGCACAGACCCCATGCAGCGCACCCTGGCAACAGGACATTCGTAGGGCTTCGGGATTTGGGGTTAAGGGTGTGGACATCGCAAAGGTTTTCGATCCACAAGTCAAAGCATCTCCCTACCCGAGACTAAACTTTGAGGACTCTTCCGTGTATGAGCATAGGGGCGAATCCTCCAAACAAATTTCCATATATCAGACTGCGAATCTTTGCAACAGATCATAAACCAAAACGAAAAGACCTCTCGGGATCTCTGGGACATGTTGAAAATCCTGAGGTCGCAGCCGCCTGGCATCAGCTCGTAGACCAGGTACCTTGTGGGTTTAGGGCAGATCGGGACAGCGGCTACGGTACTTTAGCGCTCAGGATTTAGCGGACTTTGGTTTGGAGTTTTCAGAGTGAGGGGTTCGGAGCTATCTAGATAAACAAATAAGCAGATAGAGTCTTCGACAGATGGATAGGTAGGTAGGCGTTGGGGTGCAAGGCCTTGCTTTCGGTGGATCTTGCTCAGGTATTGCCAAGTCCAGATGTGAAGGGGTGCCGACTACAATGTATAGCTACTCCCTTTAGCGGAACGGAGTTCACGGAGCGCGCAGGAGATGGAGAGTGGAAGACAACAAACAAGACCTGGGTGGGCCTAACTAGAGTTCTGGGGCCCTACCTCTGATCGTGCATTTCGGGCAGCCGGGAAATGTACGACGGAAGGGGTTTGGTAATGTACGTTCCGCAAGGGCCCCGGTTGTACATAAACACGGGTTTTCGGTGCCAAATCAAGTTTTTTTTTGGTGGTTTTCGCAAACCTTCTCAAACCGAGCGTCTCGGCCGCCTCCCCTCTGCACATCACAGCATTGCTTCGGATACCACGTTTTGTGTCCTTTCTCTCTCCATTCCTTTGTTTTCAGCCCTGTCTCTTGCTCGTTCTTTCTCCCCCTCTTTCTGTCCCTCTTTGTCCGTCTCTCTCTCTGTCTCTCTCATGCTGGCTCTATCTCTCTCTCTGTCTGTCTCCGTGAGTCTCTGTTTGTCTCCGTCTCCCTCTCTCTCTCTCTCTCTCTCTCTCTCTCTCTCTCTACAGGAAAGAGGACCCGGGAAGCGTCCTGTCCCGACCCCCCGCGCGCGAGCGCGCGCCCGCGGTTCATGGGTGTTTCACGGTTCCCCCAAGGGGATTTTCCCCGAGAGGCTCGGCTGTACTGGAAAGAGAGTCCGAAAAGGGTTGCACGGGCTTCGAGGTCAGGGAACGCAGCAACTGAAGGCAGACAAGACACACAACCACACTAAGATCCAGGTAAGGCTCCGGCCAAAAAGTACAAGACTGCGTTCCCCCGTCCCCCCACGCTAGGTTGAATGGCAGGGCAGAAGGAAAAACATGCACTATTCTCCCACAGGTTTCCACAGCTGGTGTGTTGCGAATTTACGCCTTCTGGTCCCCTGAATTTGAAGAGTGTTGACTACCTGCTGAGCTACAAGGTGAGCTAAAAAGAAACAAGGATTATGGGCACTGTGTCCCCCTTTGTACGAGTGGAATGGAGGGTGGCTGACGAGCCTAAAAAAGTTCACACCTACTACTCAGAGTCCCCCTCAGACTGTACTCGGTCATTTTGCAAGCTCCCCTTGCACAGGGCGGCTTCGAGATCCGTCCCCGCCTGTGCGAGGCGGTGCTTCTTGTTGTGAATCCCCCTGCACAGGGCGGCTGCGAAGTCCATTGGCTTTCGCTGTTGATCCAGGCAACCGACATTGTGGATCTGACCTTTCGTGGGATTTCCGAAAACCGACAGTGCAGACACCCTCCCCAAGTCTACAAAGTTTACACTGTTTGTCCATCTCCCCCTTGTATGTAGTTCGAACTTCACGATCTCGCGCTTCCTGCCAAGTCACGAACTTCCGCTAGATGGTGTCCCCCGTCCAGCGTGGTGGTTCGCCCCGGTCAGCGCGGCCGCGGAGTCGGCAAGGTCGTTGGTGGAGAAGTGTGTCTCCCCCCCGGACAGGAAGTCTGAGAAGAAGGTCTTGCAGTGTAGAACTCCCCTCCAAGGATGTAGTGGTGCGATCTTGCCCTGCTCGTCTATTGCTCTCCCTCCTAAGGTTCCTGCGAGGGCCACTGAAGCCAGGTGGCAGCGGTTATGAGGCTCAAGCCTCCCTCCGCTCGACGGAACGTCCACCCGACGGGGATGCTGGGAGCAGCCAGCACCCTTGAAGGGCCGTCCTCGAGCGCTCCCCCAAGGGAAGCGGCTTGAGCCAAAATGGCCTCTGTGTCTCTCTCTCGCTGTCTCTCTCGCTCCCCAAACCCTAAACCCCAAAACCCTAAACCCTAAAGAATACACCCTAAACCCTAAACCGTTCTGTCTCTGTCTGTCCGTCTCTCTCTGTCTGTCTGGCTCCCTGCTTCCACGGACCCCTGCTGAACAAAACAGAACAGATCAGACTGTCTTGCTTGACCCTGTACTAAGGCTAGACTCACATGTGGGCTGAAAGGTTGCTGTGGACTCATCTGAAGGTTTAGACACATCAGCCCGCTCATTGAATAGGTTGGAGCGGCTACTGTTCGTGCATGGTTCGTCCCGGAGTGTTGACCGCTACAGTACGACAAGAAAACGAAGAACCTACTCCCGAACCCAGAGTCCCCAAGGACAAATTTCTCTAAACTCAACATAGCGATCTGTTCGCACAGAGAGAATTATCACACAACTCGAATCACAAAAAAGGCTCGCAGGGAAGATATATTTAAACTCATAGCCAAAACCAAAGATCCAAAGCCTGAAAGCCCTAAAGCCTAGGCCGTAGAAGCCCAAGGCCTACCTCGGCTTGGCTACCCGTTTCTGCTAACACTAGCTTTCAGCAAAGGGGGCCAACAAAACAAAAGAGTGCATGACAGCAGTACTTGAAAACCTATCGAAGCCTGTAAAACTGCTCAAAAAAACGGTCTGTAAACCCTTGAGGGGACAGAGGGAAGCCCCCAGACAGGTGTTTGTGGTTAGTGAAAGGCCAAAAAAATACTTCTCGAAGTGACTTCTGCCCTTCTCGCTGGCCGAAGCCTCAGTGGCTTCTGCGCGGCCCTCATGACTTACTATACTATGTTCCATTATAGTATATATTACAATACATTTTACTACACTACTACGCTAAATTGTCTAGCTCAGGGGTTTCTGGGGATCCTGGAAGCTCCTATTGTGTGCTATGTGTTACGCCCAGAATAATGGGGTCCCAGCTACCTCTTTTGTGGGGTTTTGGTGCTACGGTTGTTATGACGGGTTTCAGACATTGTGACCATGGGCGCGGGCCTGTTTTGGGTGTAGGGCTTCGTGTTAAAGATCAAAAATTCATGCATGCATGGCATGTGAAATCTGACACTGTGTTCCTACTTGTATCGCTGTTACTTGCTGTGATGCATTTATTGTATATACATAAACTAACATACACACATGTATATATATATATATGAATGTATGTATGTCAAAGTGAGAATATACATAGACATACACATACACTGTATATACGTGTGTATCTGCCTATATTGTTTGTAACTTGCTTCATGCCATTACATATGATTTTGAACCGTGCTTCAAAGATCGGCAGCAGCTCATGCAGCCATCTCAAGGGTCTGCTCAGGGGCTCAGGCTTTAGGGTTTACGTATTACGGGCTTATGTTACATCCGTACCGTTGTCGCTGGACCCCCCAAGGGTGACTGCAACTGGGAGCCCTGCCACCACCAACGTGAAAATTCGAACTCTGACCATGTTGCTGAGATCTGAAGTCCTCAGCGCCTTGAGCCATCAGATCTGCTTGATAGCTTAGGCCGTAGCCCATCAGGGTGACCAAGTGGGGATGCCGAAATCGACTCAGAACACGAACCTGCCGCAGCAGCGGCCGAAGCTCTTTGGGGGTTAGGTTGAAGGACTTCAGCCTAGCGTTTGGCAAAATAGCGCGTGTTTACACTGGAGATGAGCTGATGGGCCAACCAAGGCTAGTACGCTTGCTTGAAAAGGCCACCATGCTGCAGGGACGCTGGAAAAGTATACGGCACTTGATGGGGGTGGTGCTGCCGGACAGCGGAGGCAGAGGCATGGGTGAAATAAAATCGACATCCTACCACGTGCGTGGCGTGCGCGACGAGGAGCTACATGGAAGCCAGTTGCCCAAAGGACAGACAGCTATCTGCAAGTCCGGGCTTACGTGAAGTCGTTCACAAGTTCTTAAGAACCCGCCTGTCACAAGGCCTTTTCCTAAGACTGACTATACTGAAACTTAATACTGCTGTAAATTTGAATCCCCAAGGCCCTACACCCAGGCCTTCCGTTCCCCTTATCCGAACCCACACCGGAACAAAAGCTGTCGTCATTCGGATTTGCCGAAGGTCGGAGATAGGTCGGGATGAAGGTTTCTTGTTTTAGGAACAGAATACGAAAAAACGCCATAATACCAATTTTAGTTTGAATAGAAATAATTAGTTGTGAAAACAGTACAAACAGTAATCATAGTGATAATAGTAACTTGCTTGTTTTGTTGGGTGTGTCGTTGTTGTATCATGGGGTCCTAATTCCTAATTGGTCACACGTGCATAGGTGACCGCAGGGGTTTTCGGTAGCCAGGTTTATGTGGAATGGGCTCTTAACCCACGCCTGCCAGCAAAAGTCAAGAAAGTGCAGATATGCTTGTGAAAATGACTTTTCAGGGACCATGTAGACTTGAAACTTAGGGCGTCGCACGTTTTCTCTACACAGCTCCTGAATGTGATTCTCAGAGGCATGTCTGCGCTGTCTTGGCTTTTGCTGGCAGCATGGGTTCAAAGCCCAATTTGTTCCTTCCCTATAGTCCTGGCTTCCCCAAACCCGAGCACCGTCTTGACTTTTGCTGGCAGGCGTGGCTTCAAACCCCATTTTTCAGATAAAGTTGGCGGCGCCAGAACGAAATCAGCCTTCCCCCCCACCCCGACCCCACCCCTCTTCCCCAAGTAAAGTTAAGTAAAGTCCGATCCTGGCAGCGCCTAGAATCCACGGCGAAAGCCTCCAAACCGCAAAACCTGCACAAAAGCGCGCGGCCAGAAACCTTCTATAACCTTTAGCACAAAAAACTGCAATGGCGACTTTCCAGCTATGTGCAGAATTGCCCGGAATGTCGGGCGCTGGGTCTGGGTGTTCGTGCAAGGCACTCATTGTTCGTGAAAAGTCTGCACCCGGCACGCTCTTTTCCGACACACTTGGCGTGTCAGCACTTACGGGTGGCAACACTGTGCCGAAATCTCTTTGACTTGAAGAGAACTGGTATATTCCTCAACCATGCGCTCCTTAAACCAGATGTAACCCTAGTAGCCTAGACCCGACTCCAACTTAAAACCTTGCACAGGGCCAAACAATCATTAGATGGGACCCGCTACCGCGAGCGCTGCCCGTGCGAGTCCAACCGCCGGAAACTCGCTTGCTGCAGCAGCTTGATGGAACCTCGTGGCTTTGTCCGGCAGTTTTCTGCATAGGATGGGAGGTTAGCTCAAGAATCACGGGAAGAGTTGCCTGGCGAGCATGCGGCATGCTCTTCCATTGGCTTTGTCTAGCACGGCCCTAGTTTAGGACTCTGCTTCAAAGCCTAAGCTGCATAGGCCCTGCCATCCAAATCAGCACCTCGCAAGCACGAACTCGCGAAACGAGAGGTCCGAGCAGCTGGGGGCAATGCGGCACTGCGCGACATTGAGCCACTTGCCTCAGAGGCCGAAAGGACCCACATGATAGTGACCACAGGTTCGTCCTTAAGCATATTACATGTTAAGAACGCCGAAGCTGACATGGAAACCAGGCGAATTCTTCAATCGGAAGATGAGGTAGGGCAGCTCGGGCTACGGCTCGGGTGTAAGTGTATAGTTCGCAAGAGTTTGGCTCTAAAGCCTTACAGCCGTGAAAGGCTCATCCCGGTCCCGGACGCCTTCGGCAGAGGCCCGGCCGCCTCGAAAGGCGTTGGCAAGCGTCCTGGGTTCACGAGCATGCTTGTTAAGTGTGTGCAGATGTGTGTGCGTGTGTCGGTTTAATTATTTACTTATGGCTCAATGGCGTCTAGAACATTTCCTCTCTTGAAACAACGAGAGTAATAGAGCAAGGAGTCCTTTACCTTTACTGAAGCCACCATGCGAAACGTTGTCTTCACACATGGGGTCCGACTTTAAATGAATAGAAGTAAATGCAAAAAAATGCTCGTGGAGCACGACTGAGACGCTCCCCGAAAGCTACGAACCTGAAGCCGCAGCCCGTGAACCCCGAACCCGATTGGAGAACTGTTATAGGCACCCTGAAGTCCCGCAAGCCGTGGATCAAAGCTCCCAGGGTGGACACGTCGGTGTTGAACAAGGACACTTTGGCCCATGAGCCACCTCGTCGGTTCGATTCCCGTTTTTGGTGACAAACCCCTTTCAATAGCACCCCCCTATAGTTCCCCTTGTAACCATTCTAGGCTATATCCAAATCCCGTGAAACTGCTCCAAGGTCGGAGAAAGGCTGCAGTAGCGGCTCTAGGTCCCAAGAGGCTTCAATCCTTATGGCTGCCACTCTTTGTGTTCTATATACGTGCCAACTCACCGTAAGGAAAACCCACAGGGCGCCCGACGTAAAGCAGAGGGCTTCAATTAAGGATCACTGCCTGAACGGACTTCATCTCACTCCTCTCCATTGCATACTGCAGTGCCTTGGCGGCCCTCAGCGTTGCCTGTTGTATTCTCTTCTAGTTGCATCAAAACCCTTTTTGCAACAGGGCTTGGGGACCAGCCAGATCCCCACACGAAAGGCCGTGATGCAACAAGCCCTACACCCGAAACCCTACAATTAGTTAGAATGGACTATTAAGGATCCTTATTATGTCCTGTTCTAGTTGTGGTTATAGTCTCTCCGACCACACAAATCCGCAGCTAGGCCGCTGCACTCCGCCAGTGCAACCGCCGTCTTGCACGCGACTTGCTGGTAATCCAGCTCTAGCTCGAAGCTCCTGGGAAAGTATGGGGTTTAGGGTTGGGGGTTTAGGGTTTTGGGCTTGAAAGGAACAGGTTTTTCTTGTTGTGGGGAAGCTTGCAGCTCCCAAAGGGAGTGGGTTTTATCTAGGCTTCGAGGTGAATAGCTGGTTTGTCTGACTTTAATTGCTACAGCGCCCTTTTGAATTCGACTGGGAGTTTGGCGAATGTTTGAACATTTAGTTGAATCACAAAGGCGCCAAACGAGGTATGATTACCAACTACTCTGAGTCGTACTTGTACATCACTTCTCTAAGGCAATAGGTCTTGTAAACCTGAATGTATGGGTTCGGGCGCAGGAATACAACTACAACCGACAAAAAGCCTTCTCGGCTTTCGGTTGGGGTTGCACATAAAAGACATATGCAGCGAGATAGATAACATCGTTCGGCACTAAACCCAAGCGCCCAGGAAACAACACCAAATCAGGCTGACACAGCACCCCATGAAACCCGGGCAAAACTCCTACACTATGCAAAGTCGGTCTGAGTGCATCTCCCAGTGGCTCTATGTAAGCACAAAAGAACATGGTGTGTATAGTTCCATTCTTAGGAGGAAAGCCTGGGGGGTGTTGCTAAGGACATTACTTTACTTATTAGCCTACCATAATGTGGGCATATAGGAACCAGCCGTCCTGATTACCCAGCCTTTGCAACTTCACATGAGTTCCTTGAGATGGACCTCTATACGAACCCCGACCCAGTTAAGCCTTTAACTATGTCTCGGTTTCACAACAGTCCCAGAAACTATGTCTATGTAAACAACCGGACAATAAATACTATAAGCATAGGTTATAAGGGTACCTTATATTAATAAATAAACAAACGGACAATAATACTACAAGCATAAGGGGTACCTTCAAGGATCTCGGAGACTTTCTTGCCGAGGATCCGTTTCGCGCTGAGAGCCCGAGCCAGGACTTGGCCGCCGATGTCACCTGGGCCATCTTGTCGGATATAATATAATATTTCATATGATCTACTACAATATGATATAATATACTATAATATAATAATATATAATATCATATCATACAAAAACAGGGACCCGGGGAAGTGGGTCCCGGTTTCGTCCCCCCCCTGAAGCTTAAATTCTGAAGCTTAAATTCGGCGCCTAAATTCGGTCGGTGCTGGCTGAAGCCGAAATTCGGCTGACGCTCATATTCGGCGCCGATATTCGATCCAGCAAACGAGTGAAGCCGAAAATGGCCCTGAC